>JAZDUA010001221.1:0-143927 GCA_038098605.1 Gryllus longicercus | reverse complement strand
ACACGGAATAATAAATATATTTCACAAAATATATAACATATATCGATTCTACAGACACGCGTGTATTTCTAAATTCTTGTAGTGTGAGAAAAAGTCAAGTTTTTTATTTCCGGATGAGAAATGTGGCCTCCAGGAACCTTAAAATAAAAGCTTTGTTGTTTGGCATTTTGCAAGCTCTGACAATTATTAATTCAAACGGCTCTATCTCCTAAACTATTACAGCTACAGCGCTGAAATTTGCACACGTAATATTATATATATTGGCCTTTAAACTGAGTCTTAAACGAAGTTTCTCCGAAAATCAGAACGAGAATGAGATGGAAATATTCTACAGTTACTAGGAAGAAATTGACTCTAATGGCGATACTTTTGCGATTTTCTTAAAAACTAAGTTTCTAATCGAAAAATTAATATCAGTAGTGAATTTCCCATAAAATTTCAAGCTTTGTCCGTGGTTTTCAAAAAATCCGTGCCATGTTTTAAGTCGGACAACTTCGTCTATCTTTAAATGGCTCTATCTCCTAAACTATTAGAGCTACAGCGCTGCAATTTGCACACGGAATAATAAATATTTTTCACAAAATATGTAACATATATCGATTCTACAGACACGCGTGTATTTCTAAATTCTTGTAGTGTGAAAAAAAGTCAAGTTTTTTATTTCCGGATGAGAAATGTGGCCTCCAGGAATCTTAAAATAAAAGCTTTGTTTTTTCGCATTTTGCAAGCTCTGACAATTATTAATTCAAACGGCTCTATCTCCTAAACTATTACAGCTACAGCGCTGAAATTTGCACACGTAATATTATATATATTGGCCTTTAATCTGAGTCTTAAACGAAGTTTCTCCGAAAATCAGAACGAGCATGAGATGGAGATATTCTACAGTTACTAGGAAGAAATTGACTCTAATGGCGATACTTTTGCAATTTTCTTAAAAACTAAGTTTCCAATCGAAAAATGAATATCACCAGTGAATTTCCCATAAAATTTCGAGCTTGGTCCGTGGTTTTCAAAAAAATCCGTGCCATGTTTTAAGTCGGACAACTTCGTCTATCTTTAAATGGCTCTATCTCCTAAACTATTAGAGCTACTGCGCTGAAATTTGCACACGGAATAATAAATATTTTTCACAAACTATATAACATATATCGATTCTACAGACACGCGTGTATTTGTAAATTCTTGTAGTGTAAGAAAAAGTCAAGTTTTTTATTTCCGGATGAGAAATGTGGCCTCCAGGAACCTTAAAATAAAAGCTTTGTTTTTTCGCATTTTGCAAGCTCTGACAATTATTAATTCAAACGGCTCTATCTCCTAAACTATTACAGCTACAGCGCTGAAATTTGCACACGTAATATTATATATATTGGCCTTTAATCTGAGTCTTAAACGAAGTTTCTCCGAAAATCAGAACGAGCATGAGATGGAGATATTCTACAGTTACTAGGAAGAAATTGACTCTAATGGCGATACTTTTGCGATTTTCTTAAAACTAAGTTTCTAATCGAAAAATGAATATCACCAGTGAATTTCCCATAAAATTTCGAGCTTGGTCCGTGGTTTTCAAAAAATCCGTGCCATGTTTTAAGTCGGACAACTTCGTCTATCTTTAAATGGCTCTATCTCCTAAACTATTAGAGCTACAGCGCTGAAATTTGCACACGGAATAATAAATATATTTCACAAAATATATAACATATATCGATTCTACAGACACGCGTGTATTTCTAAATTCTTGTAGTGTGAAAAAAAGTCAAGTTTTTTATTTCCGGATGAGAAATGTGGCCTCCAGGAATCTTAAAATAAAAGCTTTGTTTTTTCGCATTTTGCAAGCTCTGACAATTATTAATTCAAACGGCTCTATCTCCTAAACTATTACAGCTACATCGCTGAAATTTGCACACGTAATATTATATATATTGGCCTTTAATCTGAGTCTTAAACGAAGTTTCTCCGAAAATCAGAACGAGAATGAGATGGAAATATTCTACAGTTACTAGGAAGAAATTGACTCTAATGGCGATACTTTTGCGATTTTCTTAAAAACTAAGTTTCTAATCGAAAAATTAATATCAGTAGTGAATTTCCCATAAAATTTCAAGCTTTGTCCGTGGTTTTCAAAAAAATCCGTGCCATGTTTTAAGTCGGACAACTTCGTCTATCTTTAAATGGCTCTATCTCCTAAACTATTAGAGCTACAGCGCTGAAATTTGCACACGGAATAATAAATATTTTTCACAAAATATGTAACATATATCGATTCTACAGACACGCGTGTTATTCTAAATTCTTGTAGTGTGAAAAAATGTCAAGTTTTTTATTTCCGGATGAGAAATGTGGCCTCCAGGAATCTTAAAATAAAAGCTTTGTTTTTTCGCATTTTGCAAGCTCTGACAATTATTAATTCAAACGGCTCTATCTCCTAAACTATTACAGCTACAGCGCTGAAATTTGCACACGTAATATTATATATATTGGCCTTTAATCTGAGTCTTAAACGAAGTTTCTCCGAAAATCAGAACGAGCATGAGATGGAGATATTCTACAGTTACTAGGAAGAAATTGACTCTAATGGCGATACTTTTGCAATTTTCTTAAAAACTAAGTTTCCAATCGAAAAATGAATATCACCAGTGAATTTCCCATAAAATTTCGAGCTTGGTCCGTGGTTTTCAAAATAATCCGTGCCATGTTTTAAGTCGGACAACTTCGTCTATCTTTAAATGGCTCTATCTCCTAAACTATTAGAGCTACTGCGCTGAAATTTGCACACGGAATAATAAATATTTTTCACAAACTATATAACATATATCGATTCTACAGACACGCGTGTATTTGTAAATTCTTGTAGTGTAAGAAAAAGTCAAGTTTTTTATTTCCGGATGAGAAATGTGGCCTCCAGGAACCTTAAAATAAAAGCTTTGTTTTTTCGCATTTTGCAAGCTCTGACAATTATTAATTCAAACGGCTCTATCTCCTAAACTATTACAGCTACAGCGCTGAAATTTGCACACGTAATATTATATATATTGGCCTTTAATCTGAGTCTTAAACGAAGTTTCTCCGAAAATCAGAACGAGCATGAGATGGAGATATTCTACAGTTACTAGGAAGAAATTGACTCTAATGGCGATACTTTTGCGATTTTCTTAAAAACTAAGTTTCTAATCGAAAAATGAATATCACCAGTGAATTTCCCATAAAATTTCGAGCTTGGTCCGTGGTTTTCAAAAAAATCCGTGCCATGTTTTAAGTCGGACAACTTCGTCTATCTTTAAATGGCTCTATCTCCTAAACTATTAGAGCTACAGCGCTGAAATTTGCACACGGAATAATAAATATATTTCACAAAATATATAACATATATCGATTCTACAGACACGCGTGTATTTCTAAATTCTTGTAGTGTGAGAAAAAGTCAAGTTTTTTATTTCCGGATGAGAAATGTGGCCTCCAGGAACCTTAAAATAAAAGCTTTGTTGTTTGGCATTTTGCAAGCTCTGACAATTATTAATTCAAACGGCTCTATCTCCTAAACTATTACAGCTACAGCGCTGAAATTTGCACACGTAATATTATATATATTGGCCTTTAATCTGAGTCTTAAACGAAGTTTCTCCGAAAATCAGAACGAGAATGAGATGGAAATATTCTACAGTTACTAGGAAGAAATTGACTCTAATGGCGATACTTTTGCGATTTTCTTAAAAACTAAGTTTCTAATCGAAAAATTAATATCAGTAGTGAATTTCCCATAAAATTTCAAGCTTTGTCCGTGGTTTTCAAAAAAATCCGTGCCATGTTTTAAGTCGGACAACTTCGTCTATCTTTAAATGGCTCTATCTCCTAAACTATTAGAGCTACAGCGCTGCAATTTGCACACGGAATAATAAATATTTTTCACAAAATATGTAACATATATCGATTCTACAGACACGCGTGTATTTCTAAATTCTTGTAGTGTGAAAAAAAGTCAAGTTTTTTATTTCCGGATGAGAAATGTGGCCTCCAGGAATCTTAAAATAAAAGCTTTGTTTTTTCGCATTTTGCAAGCTCTGACAATTATTAATTCAAACGGCTCTATCTCCTAAACTATTACAGCTACAGCGCTGAAATTTGCACACGTAATATTATATATATTGGCCTTTAATCTGAGTCTTAAACGAAGTTTCTCCGAAAATCAGAACGAGCATGAGATGGAGATATTCTACAGTTACTAGGAAGAAATTGACTCTAATGGCGATACTTTTGCAATTTTCTTAAAAACTAAGTTTCCAATCGAAAAATGAATATCACCAGTGAATTTCCCATAAAATTTCGAGCTTGGTCCGTGGTTTTCAAAAAAATCCGTGCCATGTTTTAAGTCGGACAACTTCGTCTATCTTTAAATGGCTCTATCTCCTAAACTATTAGAGCTACTGCGCTGAAATTTGCACACGGAATAATAAATATTTTTCACAAACTATATAACATATATCGATTCTACAGACACGCGTGTATTTGTAAATTCTTGTAGTGTAAGAAAAAGTCAAGTTTTTTATTTCCGGATGAGAAATGTGGCCTCCAGGAACCTTAAAATAAAAGCTTTGTTTTTTCGCATTTTGCAAGCTCTGACAATTATTAATTCAAACGGCTCTATCTCCTAAACTATTACAGCTACAGCGCTGAAATTTGCACACGTAATATTATATATATTGGCCTTTAATCTGAGTCTTAAACGAAGTTTCTCCGAAAATCAGAACGAGCATGAGATGGAGATATTCTACAGTTACTAGGAAGAAATTGACTCTAATGGCGATACTTTTGCGATTTTCTTAAAAACTAAGTTTCTAATCGAAAAATGAATATCACCAGTGAATTTCCCATAAAATTTCGAGCTTGGTCCGTGGTTTTCAAAAAATCCGTGCCATGTTTTAAGTCGGACAACTTCGTCTATCTTTAAATGGCTCTATCTCCTAAACTATTAGAGCTACAGCGCTGAAATTTGCACACGGAATAATAAATATATTTCACAAAATATATAACATATATCGATTCTACAGACACGCGTGTATTTCTAAATTCTTGTAGTGTGAAAAAAAGTCAAGTTTTTTATTTCCGGATGAGAAATGTGGCCTCCAGGAATCTTAAAATAAAAGCTTTGTTTTTTCGCATTTTGCAAGCTCTGACAATTATTAATTCAAACGGCTCTATCTCCTAAACTATTACAGCTACATCGCTGAAATTTGCACACGTAATATTATATATATTGGCCTTTAATCTGAGTCTTAAACGAAGTTTCTCCGAAAATCAGAACGAGAATGAGATGGAAATATTCTACAGTTACTAGGAAGAAATTGACTCTAATGGCGATACTTTTGCGATTTTCTTAAAAACTAAGTTTCTAATCGAAAAATTAATATCAGTAGTGAATTTCCCATAAAATTTCAAGCTTTGTCCGTGGTTTTCAAAAAAATCCGTGCCATGTTTTAAGTCGGACAACTTCGTCTATCTTTAAATGGCTCTATCTCCTAAACTATTAGAGCTACAGCGCTGAAATTTGCACACGGAATAATAAATATTTTTCACAAAATATGTAACATATATCGATTCTACAGACACGCGTGTATTTCTAAATTCTTGTAGTGTGAAAAAATGTCAAGTTTTTTATTTCCGGATGAGAAATGTGGCCTCCAGGAATCTTAAAATAAAAGCTTTGTTTTTTCGCATTTTGCAAGCTCTGACAATTATTAATTCAAACGGCTCTATCTCCTAAACTATTACAGCTACAGCGCTGAAATTTGCACACGTAATATTATATATATTGGCCTTTAATCTGAGTCTTAAACGAAGTTTCTCCGAAAATCAGAACGAGCATGAGATGGAGATATTCTACAGTTACTAGGAAGAAATTGACTCTAATGGCGATACTTTTGCAATTTTCTTAAAAACTAAGTTTCCAATCGAAAAATGAATATCACCAGTGAATTTCCCATAAAATTTCGAGCTTGGTCCGTGGTTTTCAAAATAATCCGTGCCATGTTTTAAGTCGGACAACTTCGTCTATCTTTAAATGGCTCTATCTCCTAAACTATTAGAGCTACAGCGCTGAAATTTGCACACGGAATAATAAATATATTTCACAAAATATATAACATATATCGATTCTACAGACACGCGTGTATTTCTAAATTCTTGTAGTGTGAGAAAAAGTCAAGTTTTTTATTTCCGGATGAGAAATGTGGCCTCCAGGAACCTTAAAATAAAAGCTTTGTTGTTTGGCATTTTGCAAGCTCTGACAATTATTAATTCAAACGGCTCTATCTCCTAAACTATTACAGCTACAGCGCTGAAATTTGCACACGTAATATTATATATATTGGCCTTTAAACTGAGTCTTAAACGAAGTTTCTCCGAAAATCAGAACGAGAATGAGATGGAAATATTCTACAGTTACTAGGAAGAAATTGACTCTAATGGCGATACTTTTGCGATTTTCTTAAAAACTAAGTTTCTAATCGAAAAATTAATATCAGTAGTGAATTTCCCATAAAATTTCAAGCTTTGTCCGTGGTTTTCAAAAAAATCCGTGCCATGTTTTAAGTCGGACAACTTCGTCTATCTTTAAATGGCTCTATCTCCTAAACTATTAGAGCTACAGCGCTGCAATTTGCACACGGAATAATAAATATTTTTCACAAAATATGTAACATATATCGATTCTACAGACACGCGTGTATTTCTAAATTCTTGTAGTGTGAAAAAAAGTCAAGTTTTTTATTTCCGGATGAGAAATGTGGCCTCCAGGAATCTTAAAATAAAAGCTTTGTTTTTTCGCATTTTGCAAGCTCTGACAATTATTAATTCAAACGGCTCTATCTCCTAAACTATTACAGCTACAGCGCTGAAATTTGCACACGTAATATTATATATATTGGCCTTTAATCTGAGTCTTAAACGAAGTTTCTCCGAAAATCAGAACGAGCATGAGATGGAGATATTCTACAGTTACTAGAAGAAATTGACTCTAATGGCGATACTTTTGCAATTTTCTTAAAAACTAAGTTTCCAATCGAAAAATGAATATCACCAGTGAATTTCCCATAAAATTTCGAGCTTGGTCCGTGGTTTTCAAAAAAATCCGTGCCATGTTTTAAGTCGGACAACTTCGTCTATCTTTAAATGGCTCTATCTCCTAAACTATTAGAGCTACAGCGCTGCAATTTGCACACGGAATAATAAATATTTTTCACAAAATATGTAACATATATCGATTCTACAGACACGCGTGTATTTCTAAATTCTTGTAGTGTGAAAAAAAGTCAAGTTTTTTATTTCCGGATGAGAAATGTGGCCTCCAGGAATCTTAAAATAAAAGCTTTGTTTTTTCGCATTTTGCAAGCTCTGACAATTATTAATTCAAACGGCTCTATCTCCTAAACTATTACAGCTACAGCGCTGAAATTTGCACACGTAATATTATATATATTGGCCTTTAATCTGAGTCTTAAACGAAGTTTCTCCGAAAATCAGAACGAGCATGAGATGGAGATATTCTACAGTTACTAGGAAGAAATTGACTCTAATGGCGATACTTTTGCAATTTTCTTAAAAACTAAGTTTCCAATCGAAAAATGAATATCACCAGTGAATTTCCCATAAAATTTCGAGCTTGGTCCGTGGTTTTCAAAAAAATCCGTGCCATGTTTTAAGTCGGACAACTTCGTCTATCTTTAAATGGCTCTATCTCCTAAACTATTAGAGCTACTGCGCTGAAATTTGCACACGGAATAATAAATATTTTTCACAAACTATATAACATATATCGATTCTACAGACACGCGTGTATTTGTAAATTCTTGTAGTGTAAGAAAAAGTCAAGTTTTTTATTTCCGGATGAGAAATGTGGCCTCCAGGAACCTTAAAATAAAAGCTTTGTTTTTTCGCATTTTGCAAGCTCTGACAATTATTAATTCAAACGGCTCTATCTCCTAAACTATTACAGCTACAGCGCTGAAATTTGCACACGTAATATTATATATATTGGCCTTTAATCTGAGTCTTAAACGAAGTTTCTCCGAAAATCAGAACGAGCATGAGATGGAGATATTCTACAGTTACTAGGAAGAAATTGACTCTAATGGCGATACTTTTGCGATTTTCTTAAAAACTAAGTTTCTAATCGAAAAATGAATATCACCAGTGAATTTCCCATAAAATTTCGAGCTTGGTCCGTGGTTTTCAAAAAAATCCGTGCCATGTTTTAAGTCGGACAACTTCGTCTATCTTTAAATGGCTCTATCTCCTAAACTATTAGAGCTACAGCGCTGAAATTTGCACACGGAATAATAAATATATTTCACAAAATATATAACATATATCGATTCTACAGACACGCGTGTATTTCTAAATTCTTGTAGTGTGAAAAAAAGTCAAGTTTTTTATTTCCGGATGAGAAATGTGGCCTCCAGGAATCTTAAAATAAAAGCTTTGTTTTTTCGCATTTTGCAAGCTCTGACAATTATTAATTCAAACGGCTCTATCTCCTAAACTATTACAGCTACATCGCTGAAATTTGCACACGTAATATTATATATATTGGCCTTTAATCTGAGTCTTAAACGAAGTTTCTCCGAAAATCAGAACGAGAATGAGATGGAAATATTCTACAGTTACTAGGAAGAAATTGACTCTAATGGCGATACTTTTGCGATTTTCTTAAAAACTAAGTTTCTAATCGAAAAATTAATATCAGTAGTGAATTTCCCATAAAATTTCAAGCTTTGTCCGTGGTTTTCAAAAAAATCCGTGCCATGTTTTAAGTCGGACAACTTCGTCTATCTTTAAATGGCTCTATCTCCTAAACTATTAGAGCTACAGCGCTGAAATTTGCACACGGAATAATAAATATTTTTCACAAAATATGTAACATATATCGATTCTACAGACACGCGTGTATTTCTAAATTCTTGTAGTGTGAAAAAATGTCAAGTTTTTTATTTCCGGATGAGAAATGTGGCCTCCAGGAATCTTAAAATAAAAGCTTTGTTTTTTCGCATTTTGCAAGCTCTGACAATTATTAATTCAAACGGCTCTATCTCCTAAACTATTACAGCTACAGCGCTGAAATTTGCACACGTAATATTATATATATTGGCCTTTAATCTGAGTCTTAAACGAAGTTTCTCCGAAAATCAGAACGAGCATGAGATGGAGATATTCTACAGTTACTAGGAAGAAATTGACTCTAATGGCGATACTTTTGCAATTTTCTTAAAAACTAAGTTTCCAATCGAAAAATGAATATCACCAGTGAATTTCCCATAAAATTTCGAGCTTGGTCCGTGGTTTTCAAAATAATCCGTGCCATGTTTTAAGTCGGACAACTTCGTCTATCTTTAAATGGCTCTATCTCCTAAACTATTAGAGCTACTGCGCTGAAATTTGCACACGGAATAATAAATATTTTTCACAAACTATATAACATATATCGATTCTACAGACACGCGTGTATTTGTAAATTCTTGTAGTGTAAGAAAAAGTCAAGTTTTTTATTTCCGGATGAGAAATGTGGCCTCCAGGAACCTTAAAATAAAAGCTTTGTTTTTTCGCATTTTGCAAGCTCTGACAATTATTAATTCAAACGGCTCTATCTCCTAAACTATTACAGCTACAGCGCTGAAATTTGCACACGTAATATTATATATATTGGCCTTTAATCTGAGTCTTAAACGAAGTTTCTCCGAAAATCAGAACGAGCATGAGATGGAGATATTCTACAGTTACTAGGAAGAAATTGACTCTAATGGCGATACTTTTGCGATTTTCTTAAAAACTAAGTTTCTAATCGAAAAATGAATATCACCAGTGAATTTCCCATAAAATTTCGAGCTTGGTCCGTGGTTTTCAAAAAAATCCGTGCCATGTTTTAAGTCGGACAACTTCGTCTATCTTTAAATGGCTCTATCTCCTAAACTATTAGAGCTACAGCGCTGAAATTTGCACACGGAATAATAAATATATTTCACAAAATATATAACATATATCGATTCTACAGACACGCGTGTATTTCTAAATTCTTGTAGTGTGAGAAAAAGTCAAGTTTTTTATTTCCGGATGAGAAATGTGGCCTCCAGGAACCTTAAAATAAAAGCTTTGTTGTTTGGCATTTTGCAAGCTCTGACAATTATTAATTCAAACGGCTCTATCTCCTAAACTATTACAGCTACAGCGCTGAAATTTGCACACGTAATATTATATATATTGGCCTTTAAACTGAGTCTTAAACGAAGTTTCTCCGAAAATCAGAACGAGAATGAGATGGAAATATTCTACAGTTACTAGGAAGAAATTGACTCTAATGGCGATACTTTTGCAATTTTCTTAAAAACTAAGTTTCCAATCGAAAAATGAATATCACCAGTGAATTTCCCATAAAATTTCGAGCTTGGTCCGTGGTTTTCAAAAAAATCCGTGCCATGTTTTAAGTCGGACAACTTCGTCTATCTTTAAATGGCTCTATCTCCTAAACTATTAGAGCTACTGCGCTGAAATTTGCACACGGAATAATAAATATTTTTCACAAACTATATAACATATATCGATTCTACAGACACGCGTGTATTTGTAAATTCTTGTAGTGTAAGAAAAAGTCAAGTTTTTTATTTCCGGATGAGAAATGTGGCCTCCAGGAACCTTAAAATAAAAGCTTTGTTTTTTCGCATTTTGCAAGCTCTGACAATTATTAATTCAAACGGCTCTATCTCCTAAACTATTACAGCTACAGCGCTGAAATTTGCACACGTAATATTATATATATTGGCCTTTAATCTGAGTCTTAAACGAAGTTTCTCCGAAAATCAGAACGAGCATGAGATGGAGATATTCTACAGTTACTAGGAAGAAATTGACTCTAATGGCGATACTTTTGCGATTTTCTTAAAAACTAAGTTTCTAATCGAAAAATGAATATCACCAGTGAATTTCCCATAAAATTTCGAGCTTGGTCCGTGGTTTTCAAAAAAATCCGTGCCATGTTTTAAGTCGGACAACTTCGTCTATCTTTAAATGGCTCTATCTCCTAAACTATTAGAGCTACAGCGCTGAAATTTGCACACGGAATAATAAATATATTTCACAAAATATATAACATATATCGATTCTACAGACACGCGTGTATTTCTAAATTCTTGTAGTGTGAAAAAAAGTCAAGTTTTTTATTTCCGGATGAGAAATGTGGCCTCCAGGAATCTTAAAATAAAAGCTTTGTTTTTTCGCATTTTGCAAGCTCTGACAATTATTAATTCAAACGGCTCTATCTCCTAAACTATTACAGCTACATCGCTGAAATTTGCACACGTAATATTATATATATTGGCCTTTAATCTGAGTCTTAAACGAAGTTTCTCCGAAAATCAGAACGAGAATGAGATGGAAATATTCTACAGTTACTAGGAAGAAATTGACTCTAATGGCGATACTTTTGCGATTTTCTTAAAAACTAAGTTTCTAATCGAAAAATTAATATCAGTAGTGAATTTCCCATAAAATTTCAAGCTTTGTCCGTGGTTTTCAAAAAAATCCGTGCCATGTTTTAAGTCGGACAACTTCGTCTATCTTTAAATGGCTCTATCTCCTAAACTATTAGAGCTACAGCGCTGAAATTTGCACACGGAATAATAAATATTTTTCACAAAATATGTAACATATATCGATTCTACAGACACGCGTGTATTTCTAAATTCTTGTAGTGTGAAAAAATGTCAAGTTTTTTATTTCCGGATGAGAAATGTGGCCTCCAGGAATCTTAAAATAAAAGCTTTGTTTTTTCGCATTTTGCAAGCTCTGACAATTATTAATTCAAACGGCTCTATCTCCTAAACTATTACAGCTACAGCGCTGAAATTTGCACACGTAATATTATATATATTGGCCTTTAATCTGAGTCTTAAACGAAGTTTCTCCGAAAATCAGAACGAGCATGAGATGGAGATATTCTACAGTTACTAGGAAGAATTGACTCTAATGGCGATACTTTTGCAATTTTCTTAAAAACTAAGTTTCCAATCGAAAAATGAATATCACCAGTGAATTTCCCATAAAATTTCGAGCTTGGTCCGTGGTTTTCAAAATAATCCGTGCCATGTTTTAAGTCGGACAACTTCGTCTATCTTTAAATGGCTCTATCTCCTAAACTATTAGAGCTACTGCGCTGAAATTTGCACACGGAATAATAAATATTTTTCACAAACTATATAACATATATCGATTCTACAGACACGCGTGTATTTGTAAATTCTTGTAGTGTAAGAAAAAGTCAAGTTTTTTATTTCCGGATGAGAAATGTGGCCTCCAGGAACCTTAAAATAAAAGCTTTGTTGTTTGGCATTTTGCAAGCTCTGACAATTATTAATTCAAACGGCTGTATCTCCTAAACTATTACAGCTACAGGGCTGAAATTTGCACACGTAATATTATATATATTGGCCTTTAAACTGAGTCTTAAACGAAGTTTCTCCGAAAATCAGAACGAGAATGAGATGGAAATATTCTACAGTTACTAGGAAGAAATTGACTCTAATGGCGATACTTTTGCGATTTTCTTAAAAACTGAGTTTCTAATCGAAAAATTAATATCAGTAGTGAATTTCCCATAAAATTTCAAGCTTTGTCCGTGGTTTTCAAAAAAATCCGTGCCATGTTTTAAGTCGGACAACTTCGTCTATCTTTAAATGGCTCTATCTCCTAAACTATTAGAGCTACAGCGCTGCAATTTGCACACGGAATAATAAATATTTTTCACAAAATATGTAACATATATCGATTCTACAGACACGCGTGTATTTCTAAATTCTTGTAGTGTGAAAAAAAGTCAAGTTTTTTATTTCCGGATGAGAAATGTGGCCTCCAGGAATCTTAAAATAAAAGCTTTGTTTTTTCGCATTTTGCAAGCTCTGACAATTATTAATTCAAACGGCTCTATCTCCTAAACTATTACAGCTACAGCGCTGAAATTTGCACACGTAATATTATATATATTGGCCTTTAATCTGAGTCTTAAACGAAGTTTCTCCGAAAATCAGAACGAGCATGAGATGGAGATATTCTACAGTTACTAGGAAGAAATTGACTCTAATGGCGATACTTTTGCAATTTTCTTAAAAACTAAGTTTCCAATCGAAAAATGAATATCACCAGTGAATTTCCCATAAAATTTCGAGCTTGGTCCGTGGTTTTCAAAAAAATCCGTGCCATGTTTTAAGTCGGACAACTTCGTCTATCTTTAAATGGCTCTATCTCCTAAACCATTAGAGCTACAGCGCTGAAATTTGCACACGGAATAATAAATATTTTTCACAAAATATATAACATATATCGATTCTACAGACACGCGTGTATTTCTAAATTCTTGTAGTGTGAGAAAAAGTCAAGTTTTTTATTTCCGGATGAGAAATGTGGCCACCAGGAACCTTAAAATAAAAGCTTTGTTTTTTCGCATTTTGCAAGCTCTGACAATTATTAATTCAAACGGCTCTATCTCCTAAACTATTACAGCTACAGCGCTGAAATTTGCACACGTAATATTATATATATTGGCCTTTAATCTGAGTCTTAAACGAAGTTTCTCCGAAAATCAGAACGAGCATGAGATGGAGATATTCTACAGTTACTAGGAAGAAATTGACTCTAATGGCGATACTTTTGCGATTTTCTTAAAAACTAAGTTTCTAATCGAAAAATGAATATCACCAGTGAATTTCCCATAAAATTTCGAGCTTGGTCCGTGGTTTTCAAAAAAATCCGTGCCATGTTTTAAGTCGGACAACTTCGTCTATCTTTAAATGGCTCTATCTCCTAAACTATTAGAGCTACAGCGCTGAAATTTGCACACGGAATAATAAATATATTTCACAAAATATATAACATATATCGATTCTACAGACACGCGTGTATTTCTAAATTCTTGTAGTGTGAGAAAAAGTCAAGTTTTTTATTTCCGGATGAGAAATGTGGCCTCCAGGAACCTTAAAATAAAAGCTTTGTTGTTTGGCATTTTGCAAGCTCTGACAATTATTAATTCAAACGGCTCTATCTCCTAAACTATTACAGCTACAGCGCTGAAATTTGCACACGTAATATTATATATATTGGCCTTTAAACTGAGTCTTAAACGAAGTTTTCTCCGAAAATCAGAACGAGAATGAGATGGAAATATTCTACAGTTACTAGGAAGAAATTGACTCTAATGGCGATACTTTTGCGATTTTCTTAAAAACTAAGTTTCTAATCGAAAAATTAATATCAGTAGTGAATTTCCCATAAAATTTCAAGCTTTGTCCGTGGTTTTCAAAAAAATCCGTGCCATGTTTTAAGTCGGACAACTTCGTCTATCTTTAAATGGCTCTATCTCCTAAACTATTAGAGCTACAGCGCTGCAATTTGCACACGGAATAATAAATATTTTTCACAAAATATGTAACATATATCGATTCTACAGACACGCGTGTATTTCTAAATTCTTGTAGTGTGAAAAAAAGTCAAGTTTTTTATTTCCGGATGAGAAATGTGGCCTCCAGGAATCTTAAAATAAAAGCTTTGTTTTTTCGCATTTTGCAAGCTCTGACAATTATTAATTCAAACGGCTCTATCTCCTAAACTATTACAGCTACAGCGCTGAAATTTGCACACGTAATATTATATATATTGGCCTTTAATCTGAGTCTTAAACGAAGTTTCTCCGAAAATAAGAACGAGCATGAGATGGAGATATTCTACAGTTACTAGGAAGAAATTGACTCTAATGGCGATACTTTTGCAATTTTCTTAAAAACTAAGTTTCCAATCGAAAAATGAATATCACCAGTGAATTTCCCATAAAATTTCGAGCTTGGTCCGTGGTTTTCAAAAAAATCCGTGCCATGTTTTAAGTCGGACAACTTCGTCTATCTTTAAATGGCTCTATCTCCTAAACTATTAGAGCTACAGCGCTGAAATTTGCACACGGAATAATAAATATTTTTCACAAAATATATAACATATATCGATTCTACAGACACGCGTGTATTTCTAAATTCTTGTAGTGTGAGAAAAAGTCAAGTTTTTTATTTCCGGATGAGAAATGTGGCCACCAGGAACCTTAAAATAAAAGCTTTGTTTTTTCGCATTTTGCAAGCTCTGACAATTATTAATTCAAACGGCTCTATCTCCTAAACTATTACAGCTACAGCGCTGAAATTTGCACACGTAATATTATATATATTGGCCTTTAATCTGAGTCTTAAACGAAGTTTCTCCGAAAATCAGAACGAGCATGAGATGGAGATATTCTACAGTTACTAGGAAGAAATTGACTCTAATGGCGATACTTTTGCGATTTTCTTTAAAACTAAGTTTCTAATCGAAAAATGAATATCACCAGTGAATTTCCCATAAAATTTCGAGCTTGGTCCGTGGTTTTCAAAAAAATCCGTGCCATGTTTTAAGTCGGACAACTTCGTCTATCTTTAAATGGCTCTATCTCCTAAACTATTAGAGCTACAGCGCTGAAATTTGCACACGGAATAATAAATATTTTTCACAAAATATATAACATATATCGATTCTACAGACACGCGTGTATTTCTAAATTCTTGTAGTGTGAGAAAAAGTCAAGTTTTTTATTTCCGGATGAGAAATGTGGCCTCCAGGAACCTTAAAATAAAAGCTTTGTTTTTTCGCATTTTGCAAGCTCTGACAATTATTAATTCAAACGGCTCTATCTCCTTAACTATTTTAGCTACAGCGCTGAAATTTGCACACGTAATATTATATATATTGGCCTTTAATCTGAGTCGTAAACGAAGTTTCCCCGAAAATCAGAACGAGCATGAGATGGAGATATTCTACAGTTACTAGGAAGAAATTGACTCTAATGGCGATAGTTTTGCAATTTTTTTAAAAACTAAGTTTCTAATCGAAAAATGAATATCACCAGTGAATTTCCCATAAAATTTCGAGCTTGGTCCGTGGTTTTCAAATAAATCCGTGCCATGTTTTAAGTCGGACAACTTCGTCTATCTTTAAATGGCTCTATCTCCTAAACTATTAGAGCTACAGCGCTGAAATTTGCACACGGAATAATAAATATTTTTCACAAAATATATAACATATATCGATTCTACAGACACGCGTGTATTTCTAAATTCTTGTAGTGTGAGAAAAAGTCAAGTTTTTTATTTCCGGATGAGAAATGTGGCCTCCAGGAACCTTAAAATAAAAGCTTTGTTTTTTCGCATTTTGCATGCTCTGACAATTATTAATTCAAACGGCTCTATCTCCTAAACTATTACAGCTACAGCGCTGAAATTTGCACACGTAATATTATATATATTGGCCTTTAATCTGAGTCTTAAACGAAGTTTCTCCGAAAATCAGAACGAGAATGAGATGGAAATATTCTACAGTTACTAGGAAGAAATTGACTCTAATGGCGATACTTTTGCGATTTTCTTAAAAACTAAGTTTCTAATCGAAAAATTAATATCAGTAGTGAATTTCCCATAAAATTTCAAGCTTTGTCCGTGGTTTTCAAAAAAATCCGTGCCATGTTTTAAGTCGGACAACTTCGTCTATCTTTAAATGGCTCTATCTCCTAAACTATTAGAGCTACAGCGCTGCAATTTGCACACGGAATAATAAATATTTTTCACAAAATATGTAACATATATCGATTCTACAGACACGCGTGTATTTCTAAATTCTTGTAGTGTGAAAAAAAGTCAAGTTTTTTATTTCCGGATGAGAAATGTGGCCTCCAGGAATCTTAAAATAAAAGCTTTGTTTTTTCGCATTTTGCAAGCTCTGACAATTATTAATTCAAACGGCTCTATCTCCTAAACTATTACAGCTACAGCGCTGAAATTTGCACACGTAATATTATATATATTGGCCTTTAATCTGAGTCTTAAACGAAGTTTCTCCGAAAATAAGAACGAGCATGAGATGGAGATATTCTACAGTTACTAGGAAGAAATTGACTCTAATGGCGATACTTTTGCAATTTTCTTAAAAACTAAGTTTCCAATCGAAAAATGAATATCACCAGTGAATTTCCCATAAAATTTCGAGCTTGGTCCGTGGTTTTCAAAAAAATCCGTGCCATGTTTTAAGTCGGACAACTTCGTCTATCTTTAAATGGCTCTATCTCCTAAACTATTAGAGCTACAGCGCTGAAATTTGCACACGGAATAATAAATATTTTTCACAAAATATATAACATATATCGATTCTACAGACACGCGTGTATTTCTAAATTCTTGTAGTGTGAGAAAAAGTCAAGTTTTTTATTTCCGGATGAGAAATGTGGCCACCAGGAACCTTAAAATAAAAGCTTTGTTTTTTCGCATTTTGCAAGCTCTGACAATTATTAATTCAAACGGCTCTATCTCCTAAACTATTACAGCTACAGCGCTGAAATTTGCACACGTAATATTATATATATTGGCCTTTAATCTGAGTCTTAAACGAAGTTTCTCCGAAAATCAGAACGAGCATGAGATGGAGATATTCTACAGTTACTAGGAAGAAATTGACTCTAATGGCGATACTTTTGCGATTTTCTTTAAAACTAAGTTTCTAATCGAAAAATGAATATCACCAGTGAATTTCCCATAAAATTTCGAGCTTGGTCCGTGGTTTTCAAAAAAATCCGTGCCATGTTTTAAGTCGGACAACTTCGTCTATCTTTAAATGGCTCTATCTCCTAAACTATTAGAGCTACAGCGCTGAAATTTGCACACGGAATAATAAATATTTTTCACAAAATATATAACATATATCGATTCTACAGACACGCGTGTATTTCTAAATTCTTGTAGTGTGAGAAAAAGTCAAGTTTTTTATTTCCGGATGAGAAATGTGGCCTCCAGGAACCTTAAAATAAAAGCTTTGTTTTTTCGCATTTTGCAAGCTCTGACAATTATTAATTCAAACGGCTCTATCTCCTAAACTATTTTAGCTACAGCGCTGAAATTTGCACACGTAATATTATATATATTGGCCTTTAATCTGAGTCGTAAACGAAGTTTCCCCGAAAATCAGAACGAGCATGAGATGGAGATATTCTACAGTTACTAGGAAGAAATTGACTCTAATGGCGATAGTTTTGCAATTTTTTTAAAAACTAAGTTTCTAATCGAAAAATGAATATCACCAGTGAATTTCCCATAAAATTTCGAGCTTGGTCCGTGGTTTTCAAATAAATCCGTGCCATGTTTTAAGTCGGACAACTTCGTCTATCTTTAAATGGCTCTATCTCCTAAACTATTAGAGCTACAGCGCTGAAATTTGCACACGGAATAATAAATATTTTTCACAAAATATATAACATATATCGATTCTACAGACACGCGTGTATTTCTAAATTCTTGTAGTGTGAGAAAAAGTCAAGTTTTTTATTTCCGGATGAGAAATGTGGCCTCCAGGAACCTTAAAATAAAAGCTTTGTTTTTTCGCATTTTGCATGCTCTGACAATTATTAATTCAAACGGCTCTATCTCCTAAACTATTACAGCTACAGCGCTGAAATTTGCACACGTAATATTATATATATTGGCCTTTAATCTGAGTCTTAAGCGAAGTTTCTCCGAAAATCAGAACGAGCATGAGATGGAGATATTCTACAGTTACTAGGAAGAAATTGACTCTAATGGCGATACTTTTGCAATTTTTTTAAAAACTAAGTTTCTAATCGAAAAATGAATATCACCAGTGAATTTCCCATAAAATTTCGAGCTTGGTCCGTGGTTTTCAAAAAAATCCGTGCCATGTTTTAAGTCGGACAACTTCGTCTATCTTTAAATGGCTCTATCTCCTAAACTATTAGAGCTACAGCGCTGAAATTTGCACACGGAATAATAAATATTTTTCACAAAATATATAACATATATCGATTCTACAGACACGCGTGTATTTCTAAATTCTTGTAGTGTGAGAAAAAGTCAAGTTTTTTATTTCCGGATGAGAAATGTGGCCTCCAGGAAGAACCTTAAAATAAAAGCTTTGTTTTTTCGCATTTTGCAAGCTCTGACAATTATTAATTCAAACGGCTCTATCTCCTAAACTATTACAGCTACAGCGCTGAAATTTGCACACGTAATATTATATATATTGGCCTTTAATCTGAGTCTTAAACGAAGTTTCTCCGAAAATCAGAACGAGCATGAGATGGAGATATTCTACAGTTACTAGGAAGAAATTGACTCTAATGGCGATACTTTTGCGATTTTCTTAAAAACAAAGTTTCTAATCGAAAAATGAATATCACCAGTGAATTTCCCATAAAATTTCGATTTTGGTCCGTGGTTTTCAAAAAAATCCGTGCCATGTTTTAAGTCGGACAACTTCGTCTATTTTTAAATGGCTCTATCTCCTAAAGTATTAGAGCTACAGCGCTGAAATTTGCACACGGAATAATAAATATTTTTCACAAAATATATAACATATATCGATTCTACAGACACGCGTGTATTTCTAAATTCTTGTAGTGTGAGAAAAAGTCAAGTTTTTTATTTCCGGATGAGAAATGTGGCCTCCAGGAACCTTAAAATAAAAGCTTTGTTTTTTCGCATTTTGCAAGCTCTGACAATTATTAATTCAAACGGCTCTATCTCCTAAACTATTACAGCTACAGCGCTGAAATTTGCACACGTAATATTATATATATTGGCCTTTAATCTGAGTCTTAAACAAAGTTTCTCCGAAAATCAGAACGAGCATGAGATGGAGATATTCTACAGTTACTAGGAAGAAATTGACTCTAATGGCGATACTTTTGCGATTTTCTTAAAAACCAAGTTTCTAATCGAAAAATGAATATCACCAGTGAATTTCCCATAAAATTTCGATCTTGGTCCGTGGTTTTCAAAAAAATCCGTGCCATGTTTTAAGTCGGACAACTTCGTCTATTTTTAAATGGCTCTATCTCCTAAAGTATTAGAGCTACAGCGCTGAAATTTGCACACGGAATAATAAATATTTTTCACAAAATATATAACATATATCGATTCTACAGACACGCGTGTATTTCTAAATTCTTGTAGTGTGAGAAAAAGTCAAGTTTTTTATTTCCGGATGAGAAATGTGGCCTCCAGGAACCTTAAAATAAAAGCTTTGTTTTTTCGCATTTTGCAAGCTCTGACAATTATTAATTCAAACGGCTCTATCTCCTAAACTATTACAGCTACAGCGCTGAAATTTGCACACGTAATATTATATATATTGGCCTTTAATCTGAGTCTTAAACGAAGTTTTTCCGAAAATCAGAACGAGCATGAGATGGAGATATTCTACAGTTACTAGGAAGAAATTGACTCTAATGGCGATACTTTTGCGATTTTCTTAAAAACTAAGTTGCTAATCGAAAAATGAATATCACCAGTGAATTTCCCATAAAATTTCGAGCTTAGTCCGTGGTTTTCAAAAAAATCCGTGCCATGTTTTAAGTCGGACAACTTCGTCTATCTTTAAATGGCTCTATCTCCTAAACTATTAGAGCTACAGCGCTGAAATTTGCACACGGAATAATATATATTTTTCACAAAATATATAACATATATCGATTCTACAGACACGCGTGTATTTGTAAATTCTTGTAGTGTAAGAAAAAGTCAAGTTTTTTATTTCCGGATGAGAAATGTGGCCTCCAGGAACCTTAAAATAAAAGCTTTGTTTTTTCGCATTTTGCAAGCTCTGACAATTATTAATTCAAACGGCGCTATCTCCTAAACTATTACAGCTACAGCGCTGAAATTTGCACACGTAATATTATATATATTGGCCTTTAATCTGAGTCTTAAGCGAAGTTTCTCCGAAAATCAGAACGAGCATGAGATGGAGATATTCTACAGTTACTAGGAAGAAATTGACTCTAATGGCGATACTTTTGCAATTTTTTTAAAAACTAAGTTTCTAATCGAAAAATGAATATCACCAGTGAATTTCCCATAAAATTTCGAGCTTGGTCCGTGGTTTTCAAAAAAATCCGTGCCATGTTTTAAGTCGGACAACTTCGTCTATCTTTAAATGGCTCTATCTCCTAAACTATTAGAGCTACAGCGCTGAAATTTGCACACGGAATAATAAATATTTTTCACAAAATATATAACATATATCGATTCTACAGACACGCGTGTATTTCTAAATTCTTGTAGTGTGAGAAAAAGTCAAGTTTTTTATTTCCGGATGAGAAATGTGGCCTCCAGGAACCTTAAAATAAAAGCTTTGTTTTTTCGCATTTTGCAAGCTCTGACAATTATTAATTCAAACGGCTCTATCTCCTAAACTATTACAGCTACAGCGCTGAAATTTGCACACGTAATATTATATATATTGGCCTTTAATCTGAGTCTTAAACGAAGTTTCTCCGAAAATCAGAACGAGCATGAGATGGAGATATTCTACAGTTACTAGGAAGAAATTGACTCTAATGGCGATACTTTTGCGATTTTCTTAAAAACAAAGTTTCTAATCGAAAAATGAATATCACCAGTGAATTTCCCATAAAATTTCGATTTTGGTCCGTGGTTTTCAAAAAAATCCGTGCCATGTTTTAAGTCGGACAACTTCGTCTATTTTTAAATGGCTCTATCTCCTAAAGTATTAGAGCTACAGCGCTGAAATTTGCACACGGAATAATAAATATTTTTCACAAAATATATAACATATATCGATTCTACAGACACGCGTGTATTTCTAAATTCTTGTAGTGTGAGAAAAAGTCAAGTTTTTTATTTCCGGATGAGAAATGTGGCCTCCAGGAACCTTAAAATAAAAGCTTTGTTTTTTCGCATTTTGCAAGCTCTGACAATTATTAATTCAAACGGCTCTATCTCCTAAACTATTACAGCTACAGCGCTGAAATTTGCACACGTAATATTATATATATTGGCCTTTAATCTGAGTCTTAAACAAAGTTTCTCCGAAAATCAGAACGAGCATGAGATGGAGATATTCTACAGTTACTAGGAAGAAATTGACTCTAATGGCGATACTTTTGCGATTTTCTTAAAAACCAAGTTTCTAATCGAAAAATGAATATCACCAGTGAATTTCCCATAAAATTTCGATCTTGGTCCGTGGTTTTCAAAAAAATCCGTGCCATGTTTTAAGTCGGACAACTTCGTCTATTTTTAAATGGCTCTATCTCCTAAAGTATTAGAGCTACAGCGCTGAAATTTGCACACGGAATAATAAATATTTTTCACAAAATATATAACATATATCGATTCTACAGACACGCGTGTATTTCTAAATTCTTGTAGTGTGAGAAAAAGTCAAGTTTTTTATTTCCGGATGAGAAATGTGGCCTCCAGGAACCTTAAAATAAAAGCTTTGTTTTTTCGCATTTTGCAAGCTCTGACAATTATTAATTCAAACGGCTCTATCTCCTAAACTATTACAGCTACAGCGCTGAAATTTGCACACGTAATATTATATATATTGGCCTTTAATCTGAGTCTTAAACGAAGTTTTTCCGAAAATCAGAACGAGCATGAGATGGAGATATTCTACAGTTACTAGGAAGAAATTGACTCTAATGGCGATACTTTTGCGATTTTCTTAAAAACTAAGTTGCTAATCGAAAAATGAATATCACCAGTGAATTTCCCATAAAATTTCGAGCTTAGTCCGTGGTTTTCAAAAAATCCGTGCCATGTTTTAAGTCGGACAACTTCGTCTATCTTTAAATGGCTCTATCTCCTAAACTATTAGAGCTACAGCGCTGAAATTTGCACACGGAATAATATATATTTTTCACAAAATATATAACATATATCGATTCTACAGACACGCGTGTATTTGTAAATTCTTGTAGTGTAAGAAAAAGTCAAGTTTTTTATTTCCGGATGAGAAATGTGGCCTCCAGGAACCTTAAAATAAAAGCTTTGTTTTTTCGCATTTTGCAAGCTCTGACAATTATTAATTCAAACGGCGCTATCTCCTAAACTATTACAGCTACAGCGCTGAAATTTGCACACGTAATATTATATATATTGGCCTTTAATCTGAGTCTTAAACGAAGTTTCTCCGAAAATCAGAACGAGCATGAGATGGAGATATTCTACAGTTACAAGGAAGAAATTGACTCTAATGGCGATATTTTTGCGATTTTCTTAAAAACTAAGTTTCTAATCGAAAAATGAATATCACCAGTTAATTTCCCATAAAATTTCGAGCTTGGTCCGTGGTTCTCAAAAAAATCCGTGCCATGTTTTAAGTCGGACAAGTTCGTCTATCTTTAAATGGCTCTATCTCCTAAACTATTAGAGCTACAGCGCTGAAATTTGCACACGGAATAATAAATATTTTTCACAAAATATATAACATATATCGATTCTACAGACACGCGTGTATTTCTAAATTCTTGTAGTGTGAGAAAAAGTCAAGTTTTTTATTTCCGGATGAGAAATGTGGCCTCCAGGAACCTTAAAATAAAAGCTTTGTTTTTTCGCATTTTGCAAGCTCTGACAATTATTAATTCAAACGGCTCTATCTCCTAAACTATTTTAGCTACAGCGCTGAAATTTGCACACGTAATATTATATATATTGGCCTTTAATCTGAGTCGTAAACGAAGTTTCCCCGAAAATCAGAACGAGCATGAGATGGAGATATTCTACAGTTACTAGGAAGAAATTGACTCTAATGGCGATAGTTTTGCAATTTTTTTAAAAACTAAGTTTCTAATCGAAAAATGAATATCACCAGTGAATTTCCCATAAAATTTCGAGCTTGGTCCGTGGTTTTCAAAAAAATCCGTGCCATGTTTTAAGTCGGACAACTTCGTCTATCTTTAAATGGCTCTATCTCCTAAACTATTAGAGCTACAGCGCTGAAATTTGCACACGGAATAATAAATATTTTTCACAAAATATATAACATATATCGATTCTACAGACACGCGTGTATTTCTAAATTCTTGTAGTGTGAGAAAAAGTCAAGTTTTTTATTTCCGGATGAGAAATGTGGCCTCCAGGAACCTTAAAATAAAAGCTTTGTTTTTTCGCATTTTGCAAGCTCTGACAATTATTAATTCAAACGGCTCTATCTCCTAAACTATTACAGCTACAGCGCTGAAATTTGCACACGTAATATTATATATATTGGCCTTTAATCTGAGTCGTAAACGAAGTTTCCCCGAAAATCAGAACGAGCATGAGATGGAGATATTCTACAGTTACTAGGAAGAAATTGACTCTAATTGCGATAGTTTTGCAATTTTTTTAAAAACTAAGTTTCTAATCGAAAAATGAATATCACCAGTGAATTTCCCATAAAATTTCGAGCTTGGTCCGTGGTTTTCAAAAAAATCCGTGCCATGTTTTAAGTCGGACAACTTCGTCTATCTTTAAATGGCTCTATCTCCTAAACTATTAGAGCTACAGCGCTGAAATTTGCACACGGAATAATAAATATTTTTCACAAAATATATAACATATATCGATTCTACAGACACGCGTGTATTTCTAAATTCTTGTAGTGTAAGAAAAAGTCAAGTTTTTTATTTCCGGATGAGAAATGTGGCCTCCAGGAACCTTAAAATAAAAGCTTTGTTTGTTCGCATTTTGCATGCTCTGACAATTATTAATTCAAACGGCTCTATCTCCTAAACTATTACAGCTACAGCGCTGAAATTTGCACACGTAATATTATATATATTGGCCTTTAATCTGAGTCTTAAACGAAGTTTCTCCGAAAATCAGAACGAGCATGAGATGGAGATATTCTACAGTTACTAGGAAGAAATTGACTCTAATGGCGATACTTTTGCAATTTTTTTAAAAACTAAGTTTCTAATCGAAAAATGAATATCACCAGTGAATTTCCCATAAAATTTCGAGCTTGGTCCGTGGTTTTCAAAAAAATCCGTGCCATGTTTTAAGTCGGACAACTTCGTCTATCTTTAAATGGCTCTATCTCCTAAACTATTAGAGCTACAGCGCTGAAATTTGCACACGGAATAATAAATATTTTTCACAAAATATATAACATATATCGATTCTACAGACACGCGTGTATTTCTAAATTCTTGTAGTGTGAGAAAAAGTCAAGTTTTTTATTTCCGGATGAGAAATGTGGCCTCCAGGAACCTTAAAATAAAAGCTTTGTTTTTTCGCATTTTGCATGCTCTGACAATTATTAATTCAAACGGCTCTATCTCCTAAACTATTACAGCTACAGCGCTGAAATTTGCACACGTAATATTATATATATTGGCCTTTAATCTGAGTCTTAAACGAAGTTTCTCCGAAAATCAGAACGAGCATGAGATGGAGATATTCTACAGTTACTAGGAAGAAATTGACTCTAATGGCGATACTTTTGCGATTTTCTTAAAAACTAAGTTTCTAATCGAAAAATGAATATCACCAGTGAATTTCCCATAAAATTTCGATTTTGGTCCGTGGTTTTCAAAAAAATCCGTGCCATGTTTTAAGTCGGACAACTTCGTCTATTTTTAAATGGCTCTATCTCCTAAAGTATTAGAGCTACAGCGCTGAAATTTGCACACGGAATAATAAATATTTTTCACAAAATATATAACATATATCGATTCTACAGACACGCGTGTATTTCTAAATTCTTGTAGTGTGAGAAAAAGTCAAGTTTTTTATTTCCGGATGAGAAATGTGGCCTCCGGGAACCTTAAAATAAAAGCTTTGTTTTTTCGCATTTTGCAAGCTCTGACAATTATTAATTCAAACGGCTCTATCTCCTAAACTATTACAGCTACAGCGCTGAAATTTGCACACGTAATATTATATATATTGGCCTTTAATCTGAGTCTTAAACAAAGTTTCTCCGAAAATCAGAACGAGCATGAGATGGAGATATTCTACAGTTACTAGGAAGAAATTGACTCTAATGGCGATACTTTTGCGATTTTCTTAAAAACGAAGTTTCTAATCGAAAAATGAATATCACCAGTGAATTTCCCATAAAATTTCGATCTTGGTCCGTGGTTTTCAAAAAAATCCGTGCCATGTTTTAAGTCGGACAACTTCGTCTATTTTTAAATGGCTCTATCTCCTAAAGTATTAGAGCTACAGCGCTGAAATTTGCACACGGAATAATAAATATTTTTCACAAAATATATAACATATATCGATTCTACAGACACGCGTGTATTTCTAAATTCTTGTAGTGTGAGAAAAAGTCAAGTTTTTTATTTCCGGATGAGAAATGTGGCCTCCAGGAACCTTAAAATAAAAGCTTTGTTTTTTCGCATTTTGCAAGCTCTGACAATTATTAATTCAAACGGCTCTATCTCCTAAACTATTACAGCTACAGCGCTGAAATTTGCACACGTAATATTATATATATTGGCCTTTAATCTGAGTCGTAAAAGAAGTTTCCCCGAAAATCAGAACGAGCATGAGATGGAGATATTCTACAGTTACTAGGAAGAAATTGACTCTAATTGCGATAGTTTTGCAATTTTTTTAAAAACTAAGTTTCTAATCGAAAAATGAATATCACCAGTGAATTTCCCATAAAATTTCGAGCTTGGTCCGTGGTTTTCAAAAAAATCCGTGCCATGTTTTAAGTCGGACAACTTCGTCTATCTTTAAATGGCTCTATCTCCTAAACTATTAGAGCTACAGCGCTGAAATTTGCACACGGAATAATAAATATTTTTCACAAAATATATAACATATATCGATTCTACAGACACGCGTGTATTTCTAAATTCTTGTAGTGTAAGAAAAAGTCAAGTTTTTTATTTCCGGATGAGAAATGTGGCCTCCAGGAACCTTAAAATAAAAGCTTTGTTTTTTCGCATTTTGCATGCTCTGACAATTATTAATTCAAACGGCTCTATCTCCTAAACTATTACAGCTACAGCGCTGAAATTTGCACACGTAATATTATATATATTGGCCTTTAATCTGAGTCTTAAACGAAGTTTCTCCGAAAATCAGAACGAGCATGAGATGGAGATATTCTACAGTTACTAGGAAGAAATTGACTCTAATGGCGATACTTTTGCGATTTTCTTAAAAACTAAGTTTCTAATCGAAAAATGAATATCACCAGTGAATTTCCCATAAAATTTCGAGCTTGGTCCGTGGTTTTCAAAAAAATCCGTGCCATGTTTTAAGTCGGACAACTTCGTCTATCTTTAAATGGCTCTATCTCCTAAACTATTAGAGCTACAGCGCTGAAATTTGCACACGGAATAATAAATATTTTTCACAAAATATATAACATATATCGATTCTACAGACACGCGTGTATTTCTAAATTCTTGTAGTGTGAAAAAAAGTCAAGTTTTTTATTTCCGGATGAGAAATGTGGCCTCCAGGAACCTTAAAATAAAAGCTTTGTTTTTTCGCATTTTGCAAGCTCTGACAATTATTAATTCAAACGGCTCTATCTCCTAAACTATTACAGCTACAGCGCTGAAATTTGCACACGTAATATTATATATATTGGCCTTTAATCTGAGTCTTAAACAAAGTTTCTCCGAAAATCAGAACGAGCATGAGATGGAGATATTCTACAGTTACTAGGAAGAAATTGACTCTAATGGCGATACTTTTGCGATTTTCTTAAAAACGAAGTTTCTAATCGAAAAATGAATATCACCAGTGAATTTCCCATAAAATTTCGATCTTGGTCCGTGGTTTTCAAAAAAATCCGTGCCATGTTTTAAGTCGGACAACTTCGTCTATTTTTAAATGGCTCTATCTCCTAAAGTATTAGAGCTACAGCGCTGAAATTTGCACACGGAATAATAAATATTTTTCACAAAATATATAACATATATCGATTCTACAGACACGCGTCTATTTCTAAATTCTTGTAGTGTGAGAAAAAGTCAAGTTTTTTATTTCCGGATGAGAAATGTGGCCTCCAGGAACCTTAAAATAAAAGCTTTGTTTTTTCGCATTTTGCAAGCTCTGACAATTATTAATTCAAACGGCTCTATCTCCTAAACTATTACAGCTACAGCGCTGAAATTTGCACACGTAATATTATATATATTGGCCTTTAATCTGAGTCGTAAAAGAAGTTTCCCCGAAAATCAGAACGAGCATGAGATGGAGATATTCTACAGTTACTAGGAAGAAATTGACTCTAATTGCGATAGTTTTGCAATTTTTTTAAAAACTAAGTTTCTAATCGAAAAATGAATATCACCAGTGAATTTCCCATAAAATTTCGAGCTTGGTCCGTGGTTTTCAAAAAAATCCGTGCCATGTTTTAAGTCGGACAACTTCGTCTATCTTTAAATGGCTCTATCTCCTAAACTATTAGAGCTACAGCGCTGAAATTTGCACACGGAATAATAAATATTTTTCACAAAATATATAACATATATCGATTCTACAGACACGCGTGTATTTCTAAATTCTTGTAGTGTAAGAAAAAGTCAAGTTTTTTATTTCCGGATGAGAAATGTGGCCTCCAGGAACCTTAAAATAAAAGCTTTGTTTTTTCGCATTTTGCATGCTCTGACAATTATTAATTCAAACGGCTCTATCTCCTAAACTATTACAGCTACAGCGCTGAAATTTGCACACGTAATATTATATATATTGGCCTTTAATCTGAGTCTTAAACGAAGTTTCTCCGAAAATCAGAACGAGCATGAGATGGAGATATTCTACAGTTACTAGGAAGAAATTGACTCTAATGGCGATACTTTTGCGATTTTCTTAAAAACTAAGTTTCTAATCGAAAAATGAATATCACCAGTGAATTTCCCATAAAATTTCGATTTTGGTCCGTGGTTTTCAAAAAAATCCGTGCCATGTTTTAAGTCGGACAACTTCGTCTATTTTTAAATGGCTCTATCTCCTCAAGTATTAGAGCTACAGCGCTGAAATTTGCACACGGAATAATAAATATTTTTCACAAAATATATAACATATATCGATTCTACAGACACGCGTGTATTTCTAAATTCTTGTAGTGTGAGAAAAAGTCAAGTTTTTTATTTCCGGATGAGAAATGTGGCCTCCAGGAACCTTAAAATAAAAGCTTTGTTTTTTCGCATTTTGCAAGCTCTGACAATTATTAATTCAAACGGCTCTATCTCCTAAACTATTACAGCTACAGCGCTGAAATTTGCACACGTAATATTATATATATTGGCCTTTAATCTGAGTCTTAAACAAAGTTTCTCCGAAAATCAGAACGAGCATGAGATGGAGATATTCTACAGTTACTAGGAAGAAATTGACTCTAATGGCGATACTTTTGCGATTTTCTTAAAAACTAAGTTGCTAATCGAAAAATGAATATCACCAGTGAATTTCCCATAAAATTTCGAGCTTAGTCCGTGGTTTTCAAAAAAATCCGTGCCATGTTTTAAGTCGGACAACTTCGTCTATCTTTAAATGGCTCTATCTCCTAAACTATTAGAGCTACAGCGCTGAAATTTGCACACGGAATAATATATATTTTTCACAAAATATATAACATATATCGATTCTACAGACACGCGTGTATTTGTAAATTCTTGTAGTGTAAGAAAAAGTCAAGTTTTTTATTTCCGGATGAGAAATGTGGCCTCCAGGAACCTTAAAATAAAAGCTTTGTTTTTTCGCATTTTGCAAGCTCTGACAATTATTAATTCAAACGGCGCTATCTCCTAAACTATTACAGCTACAGCGCTGAAATTTGCACACGTAATATTATATATATTGGCCTTTAATGTGAGTCTTAAACGAAGTTTCTCCGAAAATCAGAACGAGCATGAGATGGAGATATTCTACAGTTACAAGGAAGAAATTGACTCTAATGGCGATATTTTTGCAATTTTCTTAAAAACTAAGTTTCTAATCGAAAAATGAATATCACCAGTTAATTTCCCATAAAATTTCGAGCTTGGTCCGTGGTTCTCAAAAAAATCCGTGCCATGTTTTAAGTCGGACAAGTTCGTCTATCTTTAAATGGCTCTATCTCCTAAACTATTAGAGCTACAGCGCTGAAATTTGCACACGGAATAATAAATATTTTTCACAAAATATATAACATATATCGATTCTACAGACACGCGTGTATTTCTAAATTCTTGTAGTGTGAGAAAAAGTCAAGTTTTTTATTTCCGGATGAGAAATGTGGCCTCCAGGAACCTTAAAATAAAAGCTTTGTTTTTTCGCATTTTGCAAGCTCTGACAATTATTAATTCAAACGGCTCTATCTCCTAAACTATTTTAGCTACAGCGCTGAAATTTGCACACGTAATATTATATATATTGGCCTTTAATCTGAGTGGTAAACGAAGTTTCCCCGAAAATCAGAACGAGCATGAGATGGAGATATTCTACAGTTACTAGGAAGAAATTGACTCTAATGGCGATAGTTTTGCAATTTTTTTAAAAACTAAGTTTCTAATCGAAAAATGAATATCACCAGTGAATTTCCCATAAAATTTCGAGCTTGGTCCGTGGTTTTCAAAAAAATCCGTGCCATGTTTTAAGTCGGACAACTTCGTCTATCTTTAAATGGCTCTATCTCCTAAACTATTAGAGCTACAGCGCTGAAATTTGCACACGGAATAATAAATATTTTTCACAAAATATATAACATATATCGATTCTACAGACACGCGTGTATTTCTAAATTCTTGTAGTGTGAGAAAAAGTCAAGTTTTTTATTTCCGGATGAGAAATGTGGCCTCCAGGAACCTTAAAATAAAAGCTTTGTTTTTTCGCATTTTGCAAGCTCTGACAATTATTAATTCAAACGGCTCTATCTCCTAAACTATTACAGCTACAGCGCTGAAATTTGCACACGTAATATTATATATATTGGCCTTTAATCTGAGTCGTAAACGAAGTTTCCCCGAAAATCAGAACGAGCATGAGATGGAGATATTCTACAGTTACTAGGAAGAAATTGACTCTAATTGCGATAGTTTTGCAATTTTTTTAAAAACTAAGTTTCTAATCGAAAAAATGAATATCACCAGTGAATTTCCCATAAAATTTCGAGCTTGGTCCGTGGTTTTCAAAAAAATCCGTGCCATGTTTTAAGTCGGACAACTTCGTCTATCTTTAAATGGCTCTATCTCCTAAACTATTAGAGCTACAGCGCTGAAATTTGCACACGGAATAATAAATATTTTTCACAAAATATATAACATATATCGATTCTACAGACACGCGTGTATTTCTAAATTCTTGTAGTGTAAGAAAAAGTCAAGTTTTTTATTTCCGGATGAGAAATGTGGCCTCCAGGAACCTTAAAATAAAAGCTTTGTTTTTTCGCATTTTGCATGCTCTGACAATTATTAATTCAAACGGCTCTATCTCCTAAACTATTACAGCTACAGCGCTGAAATTTGCACACGTAATATTATATATATTGGCCTTTAATCTGAGTCTTAAACGAAGTTTCTCCGAAAATCAGAACGAGCATGAGATGGAGATATTCTACAGTTACTAGGAAGAAATTGACTCTAATGGCGATACTTTTGCAATTTTTTTAAAAACTAAGTTTCTAATCGAAAAATGAATATCACCAGTGAATTTCCCATAAAATTTCGAGCTTGGTCCGTGGTTTTCAAAAAAATCCGTGCCATGTTTTAAGTCGGACAACTTCGTCTATCTTTAAATGGCTCTATCTCCTAAACTATTAGAGCTACAGCGCTGAAATTTGCACACGGAATAATAAATATTTTTCACAAAATATATAACATATATCGATTCTACAGACACGCGTGTATTTCTAAATTCTTGTAGTGTGAGAAAAAGTCAAGTTTTTTATTTCCGGATGAGAAATGTGGCCTCCAGGAACCTTAAAATAAAAGCTTTGTTTTTTCGCATTTTGCATGCTCTGACAATTATTAATTCAAACGGCTCTATCTCCTAAACTATTACAGCTACAGCGCTGAAATTTGCACACGTAATATTATATATATTGGCCTTTAATCTGAGTCTTAAACGAAGTTTCTCCGAAAATCAGAACGAGCATGAGATGGAGATATTCTACAGTTACTAGGAAGAAATTGACTCTAATGGCGATACTTTTGCGATTTTCTTAAAAACTAAGTTTCCAATCGAAAAATGAATATCACCAGTGAATTTCCCATAAAATTTCGATTTTGGTCCGTGGTTTTCAAAAAAATCCGTGCCATGTTTTAAGTCGGACAACTTCGTCTATTTTTAAATGGCTCTATCTCCTAAAGTATTAGAGCTACAGCGCTGAAATTTGCACACGGAATAATAAATATTTTTCACAAAATATATAACATATATCGATTCTACAGACACGCGTGTATTTCTAAATTCTTGTAGTGTGAGAAAAAGTCAAGTTTTTTATTTCCGGATGAGAAATGTGGCCTCCAGGAACCTTAAAATAAAAGCTTTGTTTTTTCGCATTTTGCAAGCTCTGACAATTATTAATTCAAACGGCTCTATCTCCTAAACTATTACAGCTACAGCGCTGAAATTTGCACACGTAATATTATATATATTGGCCTTTAATCTGAGTCTTAAACGAAGTTTCTCCGAAAATCAGAACGAGCATGAGATGGAGATATTCTACAGTTACTAGGAAGAAATTGACTCTAATGGCGATACTTTTGCAATTTTTTTAAAAACTAAGTTTCTAATCGAAAAATGAATATCACCAGTGAATTTCCCATAAAATTTCGAGCTTGGTCCGTGGTTTTCAAAAAAATCCGTGCCATGTTTTAAGTCGGACAACTTCGTCTATCTTTAAATGGCTCTATCTCCTAAACTATTAGAGCTACAGCGCTGAAATTTGCACACGGAATAATAAATATTTTTCACAAAATATATAACATATATCGATTCTACAGACACGCGTGTATTTCTAAATTCTTGTAGTGTGAGAAAAAGTCAAGTTTTTTATTTCCGGATGAGAAATGTGGCCTCCAGGAACCTTAAAATAAAAGCTTTGTTTTTTCGCATTTTGCATGCTCTGACAATTATTAATTCAAACGGCTCTATCTCCTAAACTATTACAGCTACAGCGCTGAAATTTGCACACGTAATATTATATATATTGGCCTTTAATCTGAGTCTTAAACGAAGTTTCTCCGAAAACCAGAACGAGCATGAGATGGAGATATTCTACAGTTACTAGGAAGAAATTGACTCTAATGGCGATACTTTTGCGATTTTCTTAAAAACTAAGTTTCTAATCGAAAAATGAATATCACCAGTGAATTTCCCATAAAATTTCGATTTTGGTCCGTGGTTTTCAAAAAAATCCGTGCCATGTTTTAAGTCGGACAACTTCGTCTATTTTTAAATGGCTCTATCTCCTAAAGTATTAGAGCTACAGCGCTGAAATTTGCACACGGAATAATAAATATTTTTCACAAAATATATAACATATATCGATTCTACAGACACGCGTGTATTTCTAAATTCTTGTAGTGTGAGAAAAAGTCAAGTTTTTTATTTCCGGATGAGAAATGTGGCCTCCAGGAACCTTAAAATAAAAGCTTTGTTTTTTCGCATTTTGCAAGCTCTGACAATTATTAATTCAAACGGCTCTATCTCCTAAACTATTACAGCTACAGCGCTGAAATTTGCACACGTAATATTATATATATTGGCCTTTAATCTGAGTCTTAAACAATGTTTCTCCGAAAATCAGAACGAGCATGAGATGGAGATATTCTACAGTTACTAGGAAGAAATTGACTCTAATGGCGATACTTTTGCGATTTTCTTAAAAACGAAGTTTCTAATCGAAAAATGAATATCACCAGTGAATTTCCCATAAAATTTCGATCTTGGTCCGTGGTTTTCAAAAAAATCCGTGCCATGTTTTAAGTCGGACAACTTCGTCTATTTTTAAATGGCTCTATCTCCTAAAGTATTAGAGCTACAGCGCTGAAATTTGCACACGGAATAATAAATATTTTTCACAAAATATATAACATATATCGATTCTACAGACACGCGTGTATTTCTAAATTCTTGTAGTGTGAGAAAAAGTCAAGTTTTTTATTTCCGGATGAGAAATGTGGCCTCCAGGAACCTTAAAATAAAAGCTTTGTTTTTTCGCATTTTGCAAGCTCTGACAATTATTAATTCAAACGGCTCTATCTCCTAAACTATTACAGCTACAGCGCTGAAATTTGCACACGTAATATTATATATATTGGCCTTTAATCTGAGTCTTAAACGAAGTTTCTCCGAAAATCAGAACGAGCATGAGATGGAGATATTCTACAGTTACTAGGAAGAAATTGACTCTAATGGCGATACTTTTGCAATTTTTTTAAAAACTAAGTTTCTAATCGAAAAATGAATATCACCAGTGAATTTCCCATAAAATTTCGAGCTTGGTCCGTGGTTTTCAAAAAAATCCGTGCCATGTTTTAAGTCGGACAACTTCGTCTATTTTTAAATGGCTCTATCTCCTAAACTATTAGAGCTACAGCGCTGAAATTTGCACACGGAATAATAAATATTTTTCGCAAACTATATAACATATATCGATTCTACAGACACGCGTGTATTTCTAAATTCTTGTAGTGTGAGAAAAAGTCAAGTTTTTTATTTCCGGATGAGAAATGTGGCCTCCAGGAACCTTAAAATAAAAGCTTTGTTGTTTGGCATTTTGCAAGCTCTGACAATTATTAATTCAAACGGCTCTATCTCCTAAACTATTACAGCTACAGCGCTGAAATTTGCACACGTAATATTATATATTTTGGCCTTTAAACGGAGTCTTAAACGAAGTTTCTCCGAAAATCAGAACGAGCATGAGATGGAGATATTCTACAGTTACTAGGAAGAAATTGACTCTAATGGCGATACTTTTGCGATTTTCTTAAAAACTAAGTTTCTAATCGAAAAATGAATATCACCAGTGAATTTCCCATAAAATTTCGATTTTGGTCCGTGGTTTTCAAAAAAATCCGTGCCATGTTTTAAGTCGGACAACTTCGTCTATTTTTAAATGGCTCTATCTCCTAAAGTATTAGAGCTACAGCGCTGAAATTTGCACACGGAATAATAAATATTTTTCACAAAATATATAACATATATCGATTCTACAGACACGCGTGTATTTCTAAATTCTTGTAGTGTGAGAAAAAGTCAAGTTTTTTATTTCCGGATGAGAAATGTGGCCTCCAGGAACCTTAAAATAAAAGCTTTGTTTTTTCGCATTTTGCAAGCTCTGACAATTATTAATTCAAACGGCTCTATCTCCTAAACTATTACAGCTACAGCGCTGAAATTTGCACACGTAATATTATATATTGGCCTTTAATCTGAGTCTTAAACGAAGTTTCTCCGAAAATCAGAACGAGCATGAGATGGAGATATTCTACAGTTACAAGGAAGAAATTGACCCTAATGGCGATATTTTTGCGATTTTCTTAAAAACTAAGTTTCTAATCGAAAAATGAATATCACCAGTTAATTTCCCATAAAATTTCGAGCTTGGTCCGTGGTTCTCAAAAAAATCCGTGCCATGTTTTAAGTCGGACAAGTTCGTCTATCTTTAAATGGCTCTATCTCCTAAACTATTAGTGCTACAGCGCTGAAATTTGCACACGGAATAATAAATATTTTTCACAAAATATATAACATATATCGATTCTACAGACACGCGTGTATTTCTAAATTCTTGTAGTGTGAGAAAAAGTCAAGTTTTTTATTTCCGGATGAGAAATGTGGCCTCCAGGAACCTTAAAATAAAAGCTTTGTTTTTTCGCATTTTGCAAGCTCTGACAATTATTAATTCAAACGGCTCTATCTCCTAAACTATTTTAGCTACAGCGCTGAAATTTGCACACGTAATATTATATATATTGGCCTTTAATCTGAGTCGTAAACGAAGTTTCCCCGAAAATCAGAACGAGCATGAGATGGAGATATTCTACAGTTACTAGGAAGAAATTGACTCTAATGGCGATAGTTTTGCAATTTTTTTAAAAACTAAGTTTCTAATCGAAAAATGAATATCACCAGTGAATTTCCCATAAAATTTCGAGCTTGGTCCGTGGTTTTCAAAAAAATCCGTGCCATGTTTTAAGTCGGACAACTTCGTCTATCTTTAAATGGCTCTATCTCCTAAACTATTAGAGCTACAGCGCTGAAATTTGCACACGGAATAATAAATATTTTTCACAAAATATATAACATATATCGATTCTACAGACACGCGTGTATTTCTAAATTCTTGTAGTGTGAGAAAAAGTCAAGTTTTTTATTTCCGGATGAGAAATGTGGCCTCCAGGAACCTTAAAATAAAAGCTTTGTTTTTTCGCATTTTGCATGCTCTGACAATTATTAATTCAAACGGCTCTATCTCCTAAACTATTACAGCTACAGCGCTGAAATTTGCACACGTGATATTATATATATTGGCCTTTAATCTGAGTCTTAAACGAAGTTTCTCCGAAAATCAGAACGAGCATGAGATGGAGATATTCTACAGTTACTAGGAAGAAATTGACTCTAATGGCGATACTTTTGCAATTTTTTTAAAAACTAAGTTTCTAATCGAAAAATGAATATCACCAGTGAATTTCCCATAAAATTTCGAGCTTGGTCCGTGGTTTTCAAAAAAATCCGTGCCATGTTTTAAGTCGGACAACTTCGTCTATCTTTAAATGGCTCTATCTCCTAAACTATTAGAGCTACAGCGCTGAAATTTGCACACGGAATAATAAATATTTTTCACAAAATATATAACATATATCGATTCTACAGACACGCGTGTATTTCTAAATTCTTGTAGTGTGAGAAAAAGTCAAGTTTTTTATTTCCGGATGAGAAATGTGGCCTCCAGGAACCTTAAAATAAAAGCTTTGTTTTTTCGCATTTTGCAAGCTCTGACAATTATTAATTCAAACGGCTCTATCTCCTAAACTATTACAGCTACAGCGCTGAAATTTGCACACGTAATATTATATATATTGGCCTTTAATCTGAGTCTTAAACGAAGTTTCTCCGAAAATCAGAACGAGCATGAGATGGAGATATTCTACAGTTACTAGGAAGAAATTGACTCTAATGGCGATACTTTTGCAATTTTTTTAAAAACTAAGTCTCTAATCGAAAAATGAATATCACCAGTGAATTTCCCATAAAATTTCGAGCTTGGTCCGTGGTTTTCAAAAAAATCCGTGCCATGTTTTAAGTCGGACAACTTCGTCTATCTTTAAATGGCTCTATCTCCTAAACTATTAGAGCTACAGCGCTGAAATTTGCACACGGAATAATAAATATTTTTCACAAAATATATAACATATATCGATTCTACAGACACGCGTGTATTTCTAAATTCTTGTAGTGTGAGAAAAAGTCAAGTTTTTTATTTCCGGATGAGAAATGTGGCCTCCAGGAACCTTAAAATAAAAGCTTTGTTTTTTCGCATTTTGCAAGCTCTGACAATTATTAATTCAAACGGCTCTATCTCCTAAACTATTACAGCTACAGCGCTGAAATTTGCACACGTAATATTATATATATTGGCCTTTAATCTGAGTCTTAAACGAAGTTTCTCCGAAAATCAGAACGAGCATGAGATGGAGATATTCTACAGTTACTAGGAAGAAATTGACTCTAATGGCGATACTTTTGCAATTTTTTTAAAAAACTAAGTTTCTAATCGAAAAATGAATATCACCAGTGAATTTCCCATAAAATTTCGAGCTTGGTCCGTGGTTTTCAAAAAAATCCGTGCCATGTTTTAAGTCGGACAACTTCGTCTATCTTTAAATGGCTCTATCTCCTAAACTATTAGAGCTACAGCGCTGAAATTTGCACACGGAATAATAAATATTTTTCACAAAATATATAACATATATCGATTCTACAGACACGCGTGTATTTCTAAATTCTTGTAGTGTGAGAAAAAGTCAAGTTTTTTATTTCCGGATGAGAAATGTGGCCTCCAGGAACCTTAAAATAAAAGCTTTGTTTTTTCGCATTTTGCATGCTCTGACAATTATTAATTCAAACGGCTCTATCTCCTAAACTATTACAGCTACAGCGCTGAAATTTGCACACGTGATATTATATATATTGGCCTTTAATCTGAGTCTTAAACGAAGTTTCTCCGAAAATCAGAACGAGCATGAGATGGAGATATTCTACAGTTACTAGGAAGAAATTGACTCTAATGGCGATACTTTTGCGATTTTCTTAAAAACTAAGTTTCTAATCGAAAAATGAATATCACCAGTGAATTTCCCATAAAATTTCGATTTTGGTCCGTGGTTTTCAAAAAAATCCGTGCCATGTTTTAAGTCGGACAACTTCGTCTATTTTTAAATGGCTCTATCTCCTAAAGTATTAGAGCTACAGCGCTGAAATTTGCACACGGAATAATAAATATTTTTCACAAAATATATAACATATATCGATTCTACAGACACGCGTGTATTTCTAAATTCTTGTAGTGTGAGAAAAAGTCAAGTTTTTTATTTCCGGATGAGAAATGTGGCCTCCAGGAACCTTAAAATAAAAGCTTTGTTTTTTCGCATTTTGCAAGCTCTGACAATTATTAATTCAAACGGCTCTATCTCCTAAACTATTACAGCTACAGCGCTGAAATTTGCACACGTAATATTATATATTGGCCTTTAATCTGAGTCTTAAACGAAGTTTCTCCGAAAATCAGAACGAGCATGAGATGGAGATATTCTACCGTTACAAGGAAGAAATTGACCCTAATGGCGATATTTTTGCGATTTTCTTAAAAACTAAGTTTCTAATCGAAAAATGAATATCACCAGTTAATTTCCCATAAAATTTCGAGCTTGGTCCGTGGTTCTCAAAAAATCCGTGCCATGTTTTAAGTCGGACAAGTTCGTCTATCTTTAAATGGCTCTATCTCCTAAACTATTAGTGCTACAGCGCTGAAATTTGCACACGGAATAATAAATATTTTTCACAAAATATATAACATATATCGATTCTACAGACACGCGTGTATTTCTAAATTCTTGTAGTGTGAGAAAAAGTCAAGTTTTTTATTTCCGGATGAGAAATGTGGCCTCCAGGAACCTTAAAATAAAAGCTTTGTTTTTTCGCATTTTGCAAGCTCTGACAATTATTAATTCAAACGGCTCTATCTCCTAAACTATTTTAGCTACAGCGCTGAAATTTGCACACGTAATATTATATATATTGGCCTTTAATCTGAGTCGTAAACGAAGTTTCCCCGAAAATCAGAACGAGCATGAGATGGAGATATTCTACAGTTACTAGGAAGAAATTGACTCTAATGGCGATAGTTTTGCAATTTTTTTAAAAACTAAGTTTCTAATCGAAAAATGAATATCACCAGTGAATTTCCCATAAAATTTCGAGCTTGGTCCGTGGTTTTCAAAAAAATCCGTGCCATGTTTTAAGTCGGACAACTTCGTCTATCTTTAAATGGCTCTATCTCCTAAACTATTAGAGCTACAGCGCTGAAATTTGCACACGGAATAATAAATATTTTTCACAAAATATATAACATATATCGATTCTACAGACACGCGTGTATTTCTAAATTCTTGTAGTGTGAGAAAAAGTCAAGTTTTTTATTTCCGGATGAGAAATGTGGCCTCCAGGAACCTTAAAATAAAAGCTTTGTTTTTTCGCATTTTGCATGCTCTGACAATTATTAATTCAAACGGCTCTATCTCCTAAACTATTACAGCTACAGCGCTGAAATTTGCACACGTGATATTATATATATTGGCCTTTAATCTGAGTCTTAAACGAAGTTTCTCCGAAAATCAGAACGAGCATGAGATGGAGATATTCTACAGTTACTAGGAAGAAATTGACTCTAATGGCGATACTTTTGCAATTTTTTTAAAAACTAAGTTTCTAATCGAAAAATGAATATCACCAGTGAATTTCCCATAAAATTTCGAGCTTGGTCCGTGGTTTTCAAAAAAATCCGTGCCATGTTTTAAGTCGGACAACTTCGTCTATCTTTAAATGGCTCTATCTCCTAAACTATTAGAGCTACAGCGCTGAAATTTGCACACGGAATAATAAATATTTTTCACAAAATATATAACATATATCGATTCTACAGACACGCGTGTATTTCTAAATTCTTGTAGTGTGAGAAAAAGTCAAGTTTTTTATTTCCGGATGAGAAATGTGGCCTCCAGGAACCTTAAAATAAAAGCTTTGTTTTTTCGCATTTTGCAAGCTCTGACAATTATTAATTCAAACGGCTCTATCTCCTAAACTATTACAGCTACAGCGCTGAAATTTGCACACGTAATATTATATATATTGGCCTTTAATCTGAGTCTTAAACGAAGTTTCTCCGAAAATCAGAACGAGCATGAGATGGAGATATTCTACAGTTACTAGGAAGAAATTGACTCTAATGGCGATACTTTTGCAATTTTTTTAAAAACTAAGTCTCTAATCGAAAAATGAATATCACCAGTGAATTTCCCATAAAATTTCGAGCTTGGTCCGTGGTTTTCAAAAAAATCCGTGCCATGTTTTAAGTCGGACAACTTCGTCTATCTTTAAATGGCTCTATCTCCTAAACTATTAGAGCTACAGCGCTGAAATTTGCACACGGAATAATAAATATTTTTCACAAAATATATAACATATATCGATTCTACAGACACGCGTGTATTTCTAAATTCTTGTAGTGTGAGAAAAAGTCAAGTTTTTTATTTCCGGATGAGAAATGTGGCCTCCAGGAACCTTAAAATAAAAGCTTTGTTTTTTCGCATTTTGCAAGCTCTGACAATTATTAATTCAAACGGCTCTATCTCCTAAACTATTACAGCTACAGCGCTGAAATTTGCACACGTAATATTATATATATTGGCCTTTAATCTGAGTCTTAAACGAAGTTTCTCCGAAAATCAGAACGAGCATGAGATGGAGATATTCTACAGTTACTAGGAAGAAATTGACTCTAATGGCGATACTTTTGCAATTTTTTTAAAAACTAAGTTTCTAATCGAAAAATGAATATCACCAGTGAATTTCCCATAAAATTTCGAGCTTGGTCCGTGGTTTTCAAAAAATCCGTGCCATGTTTTAAGTCGGACAACTTCGTCTATCTTTAAATGGCTCTATCTCCTAAACTATTAGAGCTACAGCGCTGAAATTTGCACACGGAATAATAAATATTTTTCACAAAATATATAACATATATCGATTCTACAGACACGCGTGTATTTCTAAATTCTTGTAGTGTGAGAAAAAGTCAAGTTTTTTATTTCCGGATGAGAAATGTGGCCTCCAGGAACCTTAAAATAAAAGCTTTGTTTTTTCGCATTTTGCATGCTCTGACAATTATTAATTCAAACGGCTCTATCTCCTAAACTATTACAGCTACAGCGCTGAAATTTGCACACGTAATATTATATATATTGGCCTTTAATCTGAGTCTTAAACGAAGTTTCTCCGAAAATCAGAACGAGCATGAGATGGAGATATTCTACAGTTACTAGGAAGAAATTGACTCTAATGGCGATACTTTTGCAATTTTTTTAAAAACTAAGTTTCTAATCGAAAAATGAATATCACCAGTGAATTTCCCATAAAATTTCGAGCTTGGTCCGTGGTTTTCAAAAAAATCCGTGCCATGTTTTAAGTCGGACAACTTCGTCTATCTTTAAATGGCTCTATCTCCTAAACTATTAGAGCTACAGCGCTGAAATTTGCACACGGAATAATAAATATTTTTCACAAACTATATAACATATATCGATTCTACAGACACGCGTGTATTTCTAAATTCTTGTAGTGTGAGAAAAAGTCAAGTTTTTTATTTCCGGATGAGAAATGTGGCCTCCAGGAACCTTAAAATAAAAGCTTTGTTTTTTCGCATTTTGCAAGCTCTGACAATTATTAATTCAAACGGCTCTATCTCCTAAACTATTACAGCTACAGCGCTGAAATTTGCACACGTAATATTATATATATTGGCCTTTAATCTGAGTCGTAAACGAAGTTTCCCCGAAAATCAGAACGAGCATGAGATGGAGATATTCTACAGTTACTAGGAAGAAATTGACTCTAATGGCGATACTTTTGCAATTTTTTTAAAAACTAAGTTTCTAATCGAAAAATGAATATCACCAGTGAATTTCCCATAAAATATCGAGCTTGGTCCGTGGTTTTCAAAAAAATCCGTGCCATGTTTTAAGTCGGACAACTTCGTCTATCTTTAAATGGCTCTATCTCCTAAACTATTAGAGCTACAGCGCTGAAATTTGCACACGGAATAATAAATATTTTTCACAAAATATATAACATATATCGATTCTACAGACACGCGTGTATTTCTAAATTCTTGTAGTGTGAGAAAAAGTCAAGTTTTTTATTTCCGGATGAGAAATGTGGCCTCCAGGAACCTTAAAATAAAAGCTTTGTTTTTTCGCATTTTGCATGCTCTGACAATTATTAATTCAAACGGCTCTATCTCCTAAACTATTACAGCTACAGCGCTGAAATTTGCACACGTGATATTATATATATTGGCCTTTAATCTGAGTCTTAAACGAAGTTTCTCCGAAAATCAGAACGAGCATGAGATGGAGATATTCTACAGTTACTAGGAAGAAATTGACTCTAATGGCGATACTTTTGCAATTTTTTTAAAAACTAAGTTTCTAATCGAAAAATGAATATCACCAGTGAATTTCCCATAAAATTTCGAGCTTGGTCCGTGGTTTTCAAAAAAATCCGTGCCATGTTTTAAGTCGGACAACTTCGTCTATATTTAAATGGCTCTATCTCCTAAACTATTAGAGCTACAGCGCTGAAATTTGCACACGGAATAATAAATATTTTTCACAAAATATATAACATATATCGATTCTACAGACACGCGTGTATTTCTAAATTCTTGTAGTGTGAGAAAAAGTCAAGTTTTTTATTTCCGGATGAGAAATGTGGCCTCCAGGAACCTTAAATAAAAGCTTTGTTTTTTCGCATTTTGCAAGCTCTGACAATTATTAATTCAAACGGCTCTATCTCCTAAACTATTACAGCTACAGCGCTGAAATTTGCACACGTAATATTATATATATTGGCCTTTAATCTGAGTCGTAAACGAAGTTTCCCCGAAAATCAGAACGAGCATGAGATGGAGATATTCTACAGTTACTAGGAAGAAATTGACTCTAATGGCGATAGTTTTGCAATTTTTTTACAAACTAAGTTTCTAATCGAAAAATGAATATCACCAGTGAATTTCCCATAAAATATCGAGCTTGGTCCGTGGTTTTCAAAAAATCCGTGCCATGTTTTAAGTCGGACAACTTCGTCTATCTTTAAATGGCTCTATCTCCTAAACTATTAGAGCTACAGCGCTGAAATTTGCACACGGAATAATAAATATTTTTCACAAAATATATAACATATATCGATTCTACAGACACGCGTGTATTTCTAAATTCTTGTAGTGTGAGAAAAAGTCAAGTTTTTTATTTCCGGATGAGAAATGTGGCCTCCAGGAACCTTAAAATAAAAGCTTTGTTTTTTCGCATTTTGCATGCTCTGACAATTATTAATTCAAACGGCTCTATCTCCTAAACTATTACAGCTACAGCGCTGAAATTTGCACACGTAATATTATATATATTGGCCTTTAATCTGAGTCTTAAACGAAGTTTCTCCGAAAATCAGAACGAGCATGAGATGGAGATATTCTACAGTTACTAGGAAGAAATTGACTCTAATGGCGATACTTTTGCAATTTTTTTAAAAACTAAGTTTCTAATCGAAAAATGAATATCACCAGTGAATTTCCCATAAAATTTCGAGCTTGGTCCGTGGTTTTCAAAAAAATCCGTGCCATGTTTTAAGTCGGACAACTTCGTCTATCTTTAAATGGCTCTATCTCCTAAACTATTAGAGCTACAGCGCTGAAATTTGCACACGGAATAATAAATATTTTTCACAAAATATATAACATATATCGATTCTACAGACACGCGTGTATTTCTAAATTCTTGTAGTGTGAGAGAAAGTCAAGTTTTTTATTTCCGGATGAGAAATGTGGCCTCCAGGAACCTTAAAATAAAAGCTTTGTTTTTTCGCATTTTGCATGCTCTGACAATTATTAATTCAAACGGTCTCCTAAACTATTACAGCTACAGCGCTGAAATTTGCACACGTAATATTATATATATTGGCCTTTAATCTGAGTCTTAAACGAAGTTTCTCCGAAAATCAGAACGAGCATGAGATGGAGATATTCTACAGTTACTAGGAAGAAATTCACTCTAATGGCGATACTTTTGCGATTTTCTTAAAAACTAAGTTTCTAATCGAAAAATGAATATCACCAGTGAATTTCCCATAAAATTTCGAGCTTGGTCCGTGGTTTTCAAAAAAATCCGTGCCATGTTTTAAGTCGGACAACTTCGTCTATCTTTAAATGGCTCTATCACCTAAACTATTAGAGCTACAGCGCTGAAATTTGCACACGGAATAATAAATATTTTTCACAAACTATATAACATATATCGATTCTACAGACACGCGTGTATTTGTAAATTCTTGTAGTGTAAGAAAAAGTCAAGTTTTTTATTTCCGGATGAGAAATGTGGCCTCCAGGAACCTTAAAATAAAAGCTTTGTTTTTTCGCATTTTGCAAGCTCTGACAATTATTAATTCAAACGGCTCTATCTCCTAAACTACTACAGCTACAGCGCTGAAATTTGCACACGTTATATTATATATATTGGCCTTTAATCTGAGTCTTATACGAAGTTTCTCCGAAAATCAGAACGAGCATGAGATGGAGATATTCTACAGTTACTAGGAAGAAATTGACTCTAATGGCGATAATTTTGCAATTTTCTTAAAAACTAAGTTTCTAATCGAAAAATGAATATCACCAGTGAATTTCCCATAAAATTTCGAGCTTGGTCCGTGGTTTTCAAAAAAATCCGTGCCATGTTTTAAGTCGGACAACTTCGTCTATCTTTAAATGGCTCTATCTCCTAAACTATTAGAGCTACAGCGCTGAAATTTGCACACGGAATAATAAATATTTTTCACAAAGTATATAACATATATCGATTCTACAGACACGCGTGTATTTCTAAATTCTTGTAGTGTGAGAAAAAGTCAAGTTTTTTATTTCCGGATGAGAAATGTGGCCTCCAGGAACCTTAAAATAAAAGCTTTGTTTTTTCGCATTTTGCAAGCTGTGACTATTATTCATTCAAACGGCTCTATCTCCTAAACTATTACAGCTACAGCGCTGAAATTTGCACACGTAATATTATATATATTGGCTTTTAATCTGAGTCTGAAACGACGTTTCTCCGAAAATCAGAACGAGCAAGAGATGGAAATATTCTACAGTTACTAGGAAGAAATTGACTCTAATGGCGATACTTTTGCGATTTTCTTAAAAACTAAGTTTCTAATCGAAAAATGAATATCACCAGTGAATTTCCCATAAAATTTCGAGCTTGGTCCGTGGTTTTCAAAACAATCCGTGCCATGTCTTAAATCGGACAACTTCGTCGATCTTTAAATGGCTCTATCTCCTAAACTATTAGAGCTAGAGCGCTGAAATTTGCACACGGAATAATAAATATTTTTCACAAACTATATAACATATATGGATTCTACAGACACGCGTGTGTTTCTAAATTCTTGTAGTGTAAGAAAAAGTCAAGTTTTTTATTTCCGGATGAGAAATCTGGCCCCCAGGAACCTTAAAATAAAGGTTTGTTTTTTCGCATTTTTCAAGCTCTGACAATTTCTAATTCAAACGGCTCTATCTCCTAAACTATTACAGCTACAGCGCTGAAATTTGAACACGTAATATTATATATATTGGCCTTTAATCTAAGTCTTAAACGAAGTTTCTCCGAAAATCAGAACGAGTATGAGATGGAAATATTCTACAGTAACTAGGAAGAAATTAACTCTAATGGCGATACTTTTGCGATTTTCTTAAAAACTAAGTTTCTAATCGAAAAATGAATATCACCAGTGAATTTCCCATAAAATTTCGAGCTTGGTCCGTGGTTTTCAAAAAAATCCGTGCCATGTCTTAAATCGGACAACTTCGTCGATCTTTAAATGGCTCTATCTCCTAAACTATTAGAGCTAGAGCGCTGAAATTTGCACACGGAATAATAAATATTTTTCACAAACTATATAACATATGGATTCTACAGACACGCGTGTATTTCTAAATTCTTGTAGTGTAAGAAAAAGTCAAGTTTGTTACTTCCGGATGAGAAATCTGGCCTCCTGGAACGTTAAAATAAAAGCATTGTTTTTTCGCATTTTGCAAGCTCTGACGATTTCTAATTCAAACGGCTCTATCTCCTAAACTATTACAGCTACAGCGCTGAAATTTGCACACGTAATATTATATATATTGGCCTTTAATCTGAGTCTTAAACGAAGTTTCTCCGAAAATCAGAACGAGCATGAGATGGAAATATTCTACAGTTACTAGGAAGAAATTGACTCTAATGGCGATACTTTTGCGATTTTCTTAAAAACTAAGTTTCTAATCGAAAAATGAATATCACCAGTGAATTTCCCATAAAATTTCGAGCTTGGTCCGTGGTTTTCAAAAAAATCCGTGCCATGTCTTAAATCGGACAACTTCGTCGATCTTTAAATGGCTTTATCTCCTAAACTATTAGAGCTAGAGCGCTGAAATTTGCACACGGAATAATAAATATTTTTCACAAACTATATAACATATATCGATTCTACAGACACGCGTGTATTTGTAAATTCTTGTAGTGTAAGAAAAAGTCAAGTTTTTTATTTCCGGATGAGAAATGTGGCCTCCAGGAACCTTAAAATAAAAGCTTTGTTTTTTCGCATTTTGCAAGCTCTGACAATTATTAATTCAAACGGCTCTATCTCCTAAACTACTACAGCTACAGCGCTGAAATTTGCACACGTTATATTATATATATTGGCCTTTAATCTGAGTCTTATACGAAGTTTCTCCGAAAATCAGAACGAGCATGAGATGGAGATATTCTACAGTTACTAGGAAGAAATTGACTCTAATGGCGATAATTTTGCAATTTTCTTAAAAACTAAGTTTCTAATCGAAAAATGAATATCACCAGTGAATTTCCCATAAAATTTCGAGCTTGGTCCGTGGTTTTCAAAAAAATCCGTGCCATGTTTTAAGTCGGACAACTTCGTCTATCTTTAAATGGCTCTATCTCCTAAACTATTAGAGCTACAGCGCTGAAATTTGCACACGGAATAATAAATATTTTTCACAAAGTATATAACATATATCGATTCTACAGACACGCGTGTATTTCTAAATTCTTGTAGTGTGAGAAAAAGTCAAGTTTTTTATTTCCGGATGAGAAATGTGGCCTCCAGGAACCTTAAAATAAAAGCTTTGTTTTTTCGCATTTTGCAAGCTCTGACAATTATTAATTCAAACGGCTCTATCTCCTAAACTATTACAGCTACAGCGCTGAAATTTGCACACGTAATATTATATATATTGGCCTTTAATCTGAGTCGTAAACGAAGTTTCCCCGAAAATCAGAACGAGCATGAGATGGAGATATTCTACAGTTACTAGGAAGAAATTGACTCTAATGGCGATACTTTTGCAATTTTCTTAAAAACTAAGTTTCTAATCGAAAAATGAATATCACCAGTGAATTTCCCATCAAATTTCGAGCTTGGTCCGTGGTTTTCAAAAAAATCCCTGCCATGTTTTAAGTCGGACAACTTCGTCTATCTTTAAATGGCTCTATCTCCTAAACTTTTAGAGCTACAGCGCTGAAATTTGCACACGGAATAATAAATATTTTTCACAAAATATATAACATATATCGATTCTACAGACACGCGTGTATTTCTAAATTCTTGTAGTGTGAGAAAAAGTCAAGTTTTTTATTTCCGGATGAGAAATGTGGCCTCCAGGAACCTTAAAATAAAAGCTTTGTTTTTTCGCATTTTGCAAGCTGTGACTATTATTCATTCAAACGGCTCTATCTCCTAAACTATTACAGCTACAGCGCTGAAATTTGCACACGTAATATTATATATATTGGCCTTTAATCTGAGTCTTAAACGAAGTTTCTCCGAAAATCAGAACGAGCATGAGATGGAAATATTCTACAGTAACTAGGAAGAAATTGACTCTAATGGCAATACTTTTGCGATTTTCTTAAAAACTAAGGTTCTAATCGAAAAATGAATATCATTAGTGAATTTCCCATAAAATTTCGAGCTTGGTCCGTGGTTTTCAAAAAAATCCGTGCCATGTCTTAAATCGGACAACTTCGTCGATCTTTAAATGGCTCTATCTCCTAAACTATTAAAGCTAGAGCGCTGAAATTTGCACAGGGAATAATAAATATTTTTCACAAACTATATAACATATATGGAATCTACAGACACGCGTGTGTTTCTAAATTCTTGTAGTGTAAGAAAAAGTCAAGTTTTTTATTTCCGGATGAGAAATCTGGCCTCCAGGAACCTTAAAATAAAAGCTTTGTTTTTTCGCATTTTGCAAGCTCTGACAATTATTAATTCAAACGGCTCTATCTCCTAAACTATTACAGCTACAGCGCTGAAATTTGCACACGTAATATTATATATATTGGCCTTTAATCTGAGTCTTAAACGAAGTTTCTCCGAAAATCAGAACGAGCATGAGTTGGAAATATTCTACAGTTACTAGGAAGAAATTGACTCTAATGGCGATACTTTTGCGATTTTCTTAAAAACTAAGTTTCTAATCGAAAAGTGAATATCACCAGTGAATTTCCCATAAAATTTCGAGCTTGGTCCGTGGTTTTCAAAAAAATCCGTGCCATGTCTTAAATCGGACAACTTCGTCGATCTTTAAATGGCTCTATCTCCTAAACTATTAGAGCTAGAGCGCTGAAATTTGCACATGGAATAATAAATATTTTTCACAAACTATATAACATATATGGATTCTACAGACACGCGTGTGTTTCTAAATTCTTGTAGTGTAAGAAAAAGTCAAGTTTTTTATTTCCGGATGAGAAATCTGGCCTCCAGGAACCTTAAAATAAAAGCTTTGTTTTTTCGCATTTTGCAAGCTCTGACAATTATTAATTCAAACGGCTCTATCTCCTAAACTATTACAGCTACAGCGCTGAAATTTGCACACGTAATATTATATATATTGGCCTTTAATCTGAGTCTTAAACGAAGTTTCTCCGAAAATCAGAACGAGGATGAGATGGAAATATTCTGCAGTTACTAGGAAGAAATTGACTCTAATGGCGATACTTTTGCGATTTTCTTAAAAACTAAGTTTCTAATCGAAAAATGAATATCACCAGTGAATTTCCCATAAAATTTCGAGCTTGGTCCGTGGTTTTCAAAAAAATCCGTGCCATGTCTTAAATCGGACAACTTCGTCGATCTTTAAATGGCACTATCTCCTAAACTATTAGAGCTAGAGCGCTGAAATTTGCAAACGGAATAATAAATATTTTTCACAAACTATATAACATATATGGATTCTACAGACACGCGTGTATTTCTAAATACTTGTAGTGTAAGAAAAAGTCAAGTTTTTTATTTCCGGATGAGAAATCTGGCCTCCAGGAACCTTAAAATAAAAGCTTTGTTTTTTCGCATTTTGCAAGCTGTGACTATTATTCATTCAAACGGCTCTATCTCCTAAACTATTACAGCTACAGCGCTGAAATTTGCACACGTAATATTATATATATTGGCTTTTAATCTGAGTCTGAAACGACGTTTCTCCGAAAATCAGAACGAGCAAGAGATGGAAATATTCTACAGTTACTAGGAAGAAATTGACTCTAATGGCGATACTTTTGCGATTTTCTTAAAAACTAAGTTTCTAATCGAAAAATGAATATCACCAGTGAATTTCCCATAAAATTTCGAGCTTGGTCCGTGGTTTTCAAAACAATCCGTGCCATGTCTTAAATCGGACAACTTCGTCGATCTTTAAATGGCTCTATCTCCTAAACTATTAGAGCTAGAGCGCTGAAATTTGCACATGGAATAATAAATATTTTTCACAAACTATATAACATATATGGATTCTACAGACACGCGTGTGTTTCTAAATTCTTGTAGTGTAAGAAAAAGTCAAGTTTTTTATTTCCGGATGAGAAATCTGGCCTCCAGGAACCTTAAAATAAAAGCTTTGTTTTTTCGCATTTTGCAAGCTCTGACAATTATTAATTCAAACGGCTCTATCTCCTAAACTATTACAGCTACAGCGCTGAAATTTGCACACGTAATATTATATATATTGGCCTTTAATCTGAGTCTTAAACGAAGTTTCTCCGAAAATCAGAACGAGCATGAGATGGAAATATTCTGCAGTTACTAGGAAGAAATTGACTCTAATGGCGATACTTTTGCGATTTTCTTAAAAACTAAGTTTCTAATCGAAAAATGAATATCACCAGTGAATTTCCCATAAAATTTCGAGCTTGGTCCGTGGTTTTCAAAAAAATCCGTGCCATGTCTTAAATCGGACAACTTCGTCGATCTTTAAATGGCACTATCTCCTAAACTATTAGAGCTAGAGCGCTGAAATTTGCAAACGGAATAATAAATATTTCTCACAAACTATATAACATATATGGATTCTACAGACACGCGTGTATTTCTAAATTCTTGTAGTGTAAGAAAAAGTCAAGTTTTTTATTTCCGGATGAGAAATCTGGCCTCCAGGAACCTTAAAATAAAAGCTTTGTTTTTTCGCATTTTGCAAGCTGTGACTATTATTCATTCAAACGGCTCTATCTCCTAAACTATTACAGCTACAGCGCTGAAATTTGCACACGTAATATTATATATATTGGCTTTTAATCTGAGTCTGAAACGACGTTTCTCCGAAAATCAGAACGAGCAAGAGATGGAAATATTCTACAGTTACTAGGAAGAAATTGACTCTAATGGCGATACTTTTGCGATTTTCTTAAAAACTAAGTTTCTAATCGAAAAATGAATATCACCAGTGAATTTCCCATAAAATTTCGAGCTTGGTCCGTGGTTTTCAAAACAATCCGTGCCATGTCTTAAATCGGACAACTTCGTCGATCTTTAAATGGCTCTATCTCCTAAACTATTAGAGCTACAGCGCTGAAATTTGCACACGGAATAATAAATATTTTTCACAAACTATATAACATATATGGATTCTACAGACACGCGTGTGTTTCTAAATTCTTGTAGTGTAAGAAAAAGTCAAGTTTTTTATTTCCGGATGAGAAATCTGGCCTCCAGGAACCTTAAAAAAAAAGCTTTGTTTTTTCGCATTTTGCAAGCTCTGACAATTATTAATTCAAACGGCTCTATCTCCTAAACTATTACAGCTACAGCGCTGAAATTTGCACACGTAATATTATATATATTGGCCTTTAATCTGAGTCGTAAACGAAGTTTCCCCGAAAATCAGAACGAGCATGAGATGGAGATATTCTACAGTTACTAGGAAGAAATTGACTCTAATGGCGATACTTTTGCAATTTTCTTAAAAACTAAGTTTCTAATCGAAAAATGAATATCACCAGTGAATTTCCCATCAAATTTCGAGCTTGGTCCGTGGTTTTCAAAAAAATCCGTGCCATGTTTTAAGTCGGACAACTTCGTCTATCTTTAAATGGCTCTATCTCCTAAACTTTTAGAGCTACAGCGCTGAAATTTGCACACGGAATAATAAATATTTTTCACAAAATATATAACATATATCGATTCTACAGACACGCGTGTATTTCTAAATTCTTGTAGTGTGAGAAAAAGTCAAGTTTTTTATTTCCGGATGAGAAATGTGGCCTCCAGGAACCTTAAAATAAAAGCTTTGTTTTTTCGCATTTTGCAAGCTCTGACAATTATTAATTCAAACGGCTCTATCTCCTAAACTATTACAGCTACAGCGCTGAAATTTGCACACGTAATATTATATATATTGGCCTTTAATCTGAGTCTTAAACGAAGTTTCTCCGAAAATCAGAACGAGCATGAGATGGAGATATTCTACAGTTACTAGGAAGAAATTGACTCTAATGGCGATACTTTTGCAATTTTCTTAAAAACTAAGTTTCCAATCGAAAAATGAATATCACCAGTGTATTTCCCATAAAATTTCGAGCTTGGTCCGTGGTTTTCAAAAAAATCCGTGCCATGTTTCAAGTCGGACAACTTCGTCTATCTTTAAATGGCTCTATCTCCTAAACTATTAGAGCTACAGCGCTGAAATTTGCACACGGAATAATAAATATTTTTCACAAAATATATAACATATATCGATTCTACAGACACGCGTGTATTTGTAAATTGTTGTAGTGTAAGAAAAAGTCAAGTTTTTTATTTCCGGATGAGAAATGTGGCCTCCAGGAACCTTAAAATAAAAGCTTTGTTTTTTCGCATTTTGCAAGCTCTGACAATTATTAATTCAAACGGCTCTATCTCCTAAACTATTACAGCTACAGCGCTGAAATTTGCACACGTAATATTATATATATTGGCCTTTAATCTGAGTCTTAAACGAAGTTTCTCCGAAAATCAGAACGAGCATGAGATGGAGATATTCTACAGTTACTAGGAAGAAATTCACTCTAATGGCGATACTTTTGCGATTTTCTTAATAACTAAGTTTCTAATCGAAAAATGAATATCACCAGTGAATTTCCCATAAAATTTCGAGCTTGGTCCGTGGTTTTCAAAAAAATCCGTGCCATGTTTTAAGTCGGACAACTTCGTCTATCTTTAAATGGCTCTATCACCTAAACTATTAGAGCTACAGCGCTGAAATTTGCACACGGAATAATAAATATTTTTCACAAACTATATAACATATATCGATTCTACAGACACGCGTGTATTTGTAAATTCTTGTAGTGTAAGAAAAAGTCAAGTTTTTTATTTCCGGATGAGAAATGTGGCCTCCAGGAACCTTAAAATAAAAGCTTTGTTTTTTCGCATTTTGCAAGCTCTGACAATTATTAATTCAAACGGCTCTATCTCCTAAACTACTACAGCTACAGCGCTGAAATTTGCACACGTAATATTATATATATTGGCCTTTAATCTGAGTCTTAAACGAAGTTTCTCCGAAAATCAGAACGAGCATGAGATGGAGATATTCTACAGTTACTAGGAAGAAATTGACTCTAATGGCGATAATTTTGCAATTTTCTTAAAAACTAAGTTTCTAATCGAAAAATGAATATCACCAGTGAATTTCCCATAAAATTTCGAGCTTGGTCCGTGGTTTTCAAAAAAATCCGTGCCATGTTTTAAGTCGGACAACTTCGTCTATCTTTAAATGGCTCTATCTTCTAAACTATTAGAGCTACAGCGCTGAAATTTGCACACGGAATAATAAATATTTTTCACAAAATATATAACATATATCGATTCTACAGACACGCGTGTATTTCTAAATTCTTGTAGTGTGAGAAAAAGTCAAGTTTTTTATTTCCGGATGAGAAATGTGGCCTCCAGGAACCTTAAAATAAAAGCTTTGTTTTTTCGCATTTTGCAAGCTCTGACAATTATTAATTCAAACGGCTCTATCTCCTAAACTATTACAGCTACAGCGCTGAAATTTGCACACGTAATATTATATATATTGGCCTTTAATCGGAGTCTTAAACGAAGTTTCTCCGAAAATCAGAACGAGCATGAGATGGAGATATTCTACAGTTACTAGGAAGAAATTGACTCTAATGGCGATACTTTTGCAATTTTCTTAAAAACTAAGTTTCCAATCGAAAAATGAATATCACCAGTGAATTTCCCATAAAATTTCGAGCTTGGTCCGTGGTTTTCAAAAAAATCCGTGCCATGTTTCAAGTCGGACAACTTCGTCTATCTTTAAATGGCTCTATCTCCTAAACTATTAGAGCTACAGCGCTGAAATTTGCACACGGAATAATAATATTTTTCACAAAATATATAACATATATCGATTCTACAGACACGCGTGTATTTGTAAATTCTTGTAGTGTAAGAAAAAGTCAAGTTTTTTATTTCCGGATGAGAAATGTGGCCTCCAGGAACCTTAAAATAAAAGCTTTGTTTTTTCGCATTTTGCAAGCTCTGACAATTATTAATTCAAACGGCTCTATCTCCTAAACTATTACAGCTACAGCGCTGAAATTTGCACACGTAATATTATATATATTGGCCTTTAATCTGAGTCTTAAACGAAGTTTCTCCGAAAATCAGAACGAGCATGAGATGGAGATATTCTACAGTTACTAGGAAGAAATTCACTCTAATGGCAATACTTTTGCGATTTTCTTAAAAACTAAGTTTCTAATCGAAAAATGAATATCACCAGTGAATTTCCCATAAAATTTCGAGCTTGGTCCGTGGTTTTCAAAAAAATCCGTGCCATGTTTTAAGTCGGACAACTTCGTCTATCTTTAAATGGCTCTATCACCTAAACTATTAGAGCTACAGCGCTGAAATTTGCACACGGAATAATAAATATTTTTCACAAACTATATAACATATATCGATTCTACAGACACGCGTGTATTTCTAAATTCATGTAGTGTAAGAAAAAGTCAAGTTTTTTATTTCCGGATGAGAAATGTGGCCTCCAGGAACCTTAAAATAAAAGCTTTGTTTTTTCGCATTTTGCAAGCTCTGACAATTATTAATTCAAACGGCTCTATCTCCTAAACTACTACAGCTACAGCGCTGAAATTTGCACACGTTATATTATATATATTGGCCTTTAATCTGAGTCTTATACGAAGTTTCTCCGAAAATCAGAACGAGCATGAGATGGAGATATTCTACAGTTACTAGGAAGAAATTGACTCTAATGGCGATAATTTTGCAATTTTCTTAAAAACTAAGTTTCTAATCGAAAAATGAATATCACCAGTGAATTTCCCATAAAATTTCGAGCTTGGTCCGTGGTTTTCAAAAAAATCCGTGCCATGTTTTAAGTCGGACAACTTCGTCTATCTTTAAATGGCTCTATCTCCTAAACTATTAGAGCTACAGCGCTGAAATTTGCACACGGAATAATAAATATTTTCACAAGTATATAACATATATCGATTCTACAGACACGCGTGTATTTCTAAATTCTTGTAGTGTGAGAAAAAGTCAAGTTTTTTATTTCCGGATGAGAAATGTGGCCTCCAGGAACCTTAAAATAAAAGCTTTGTTTTTTCGCATTTTGCAAGCTCTGACAATTATTAATTCAAACGGCTCTATCTCCTAAACTATTACAGCTACAGCGCTGAAATTTGCACACGTAATATTATATATATTGGCCTTTAATCTGAGTCGTAAACGAAGTTTCCCCGAAAATCAGAACGAGCATGAGATGGAGATATTCTACAGTTACTAGGAAGAAATTGACTCTAATGGCGATACTTTTGCAATTTTCTTAAAAACTAAGTTTCTAATCGAAAAATGAATATCACCAGTGAATTTCCCATCAAATTTCGAGCTTGGTCCGTGGTTTTCAAAAAAATCCGTGCATGTTTTAGGTCGGACAACTTCGTCTATCTTTATATGGCTCTATCTCCTAAACTTTTAGAGCTACAGCGCTGAAATTTGCACACGGAATAATAAATATTTTTCACAAAATATATAACATATATCGATTCTACAGACACGCGTGTATTTCTAAATTCTTGTAGTGTGAGAAAAAGTCAAGTTTTTTATTTCCGGATGAGAAATGTGGCCTCCAGGAACCTTAAAATAAAAGCTTTGTTTTTTCGCATTTTGCAAGCTGTGACTATTATTCATTCAAACGGCTCTATCTCCTAAACTATTACAGCTACAGCGCTGAAATTTGCACACGTAATATTATATATATTGGCTTTTAATCTGAGTCTGAAACGACGTTTCTCCGAAAATCAGAACGAGCAAGAGATGGAAATATTCTACAGTTACTAGGAAGAAATTGACTCTAATGGCGATACTTTTGCGATTTTCTTAAAAACTAAGTTTCTAATCGAAAAATGAATATCACCAGTGAATTTCCCATAAAATTTCGAGCTTGGTCCGTGGTTTTCAAAACAATCCGTGCCATGTCTTAAATCGGACAACTTCGTCGATCTTTAAATGGCTCTATCTCCTAAACTATTAGAGCTAGAGCGCTGAAATTTGCACACGGAATAATAAATATTTTTCACAAACTATATAACATATATGGATTCTACAGACACGCGTGTGTTTCTAAATTCTTGTAGTGTAAGAAAAAGTCAAGTTTTTTATTTCCGGATGAGAAATCTGGCCCCCAGGAGCCTTAAAATAAAGGTTTGTTTTTTCGCATTTTTCAAGCTCTGACAATTTCTAATTCAAACGGCTCTATCTCCTAAACTATTACAGCTACAGCGCTGAAATTTGAACACGTAATATTATATATATTGGCCTTTAATCTGAGTCTTAAACGAAGTTTCTCCGAAAATCAGAACGAGTATGAGATGGAAATATTCTACAGTAACTAGGAAGAAATTAACTCTAATGGCGATACTTTTGCGATTTTCTTAAAAACTAAGTTTCTAATCGAAAAATGAATATCACCAGTGAATTTCCCATAAAATTTCGAGCTTGGTCCGTGGTTTTCAAAAAAATCCGTGCCATGTCTTAAATCGGACAACTTCGTCGATCTTTAAATGGCTCTATCTCCTAAACTATTAGAGCTAGAGCGCTGAAATTTGCACACGGAATAATAAATATTTTTCACAAACTATATAACATATATGGATTCTACAGACACGCGTGTATTTCTAAATTCTTGTAGTGTAAGAAAAAGTCAAGTTTGTTACTTCCGGATGAGAAATCTGGCCTCCTGGAACGTTAAAATAAAAGCATTGTTTTTTCGCATTTTGCAAGCTCTGACAATTTCTAATTCAAACGGCTCTATCTCCTAAACTATTACAGCTACAGCGCTGAAATTTGCACACGTAATATTATATATATTGGCTTTAATCTGAGTCTTAAACGAAGTTTCTCCGAAAATCAGAACGAGCATGAGATGGAAATATTCTACAGTTACTAGGAAGAAATTGACTCTAATGGCGATACTTTTGCGATTTTCTTAAAAACTAAGTTTCTAATCGAAAAATGAATATCACCAGTGAATTTCCCATAAAATTTCGAGCTTGGTCCGTGGTTTTCAAAAAAATCCGTGCCATGTCTTAAATCGGACAACTTCGTCGATCTTTAAATGGCTTTATCTCCTAAACTATTAGAGCTAGAGCGCTGAAATTTGCACACGGAATAATAAATATTTTTCACAAACTATATAACATATATGGATTCTACAGACACGCGTGTATTTCTAAATTCTTGTAGTGTAAGAAAAAGTCAAGTTTTTTATTTCCGGATGAGAAATCTGGCCTCCAGGAACCTTAAAATAAAAGCTTTGTTTTTTCGCATTTTGCAAGCTCTGACAATTATTAATTCAAACGGCTATATCTCCTAAACTATTACAGCTACAGCGCTGAAATTTGCACACGTAATATTATATATATTGGCCTTTAATCTGAGTCTTAAACGAAGTTTCTCCGAAAATCAGAACGAGCATGAGATGGAAATATTCTACAGTAACTAGGAAGAAATTGACTCTAATGGCAATACTTTTGCGATTTTCTTAAAAACTAAGGTTCTAATCGAAAAATGAATATCATTAGTGAATTTCCCATAAAATTTCGAGCTTGGTCCGTGGTTTTCAAAAAAATCCGTGCCATGTCTTAAATCGGACAACTTCGTCGATCTTTAAATGGCTCTATCTCCTAAACTATTAAAGCTAGAGCGCTGAAATTTGCACAGGGAATAATAAATATTTTTCACAAACTATATAACATATATGGAATCTACAGACACGCGTGTGTTTCTAAATTCTTGTAGTGTAAGAAAAAGTCAAGTTTTTTATTTCCGGATGAGAAATCTGGCCTCCAGGAACCTTAAAATAAAAGCTTTGTTTTTTCGCATTTTGCAAGCTCTGACAATTATTAATTCAAACGGCTCTATCTCCTAAACTATTACAGCTACAGCGCTGAAATTTGCACACGTAATATTATATATATTGGCCTTTAATCTGAGTCTTAAACGAAGTTTCTCCGAAAATCAGAACGAGCATGAGTTGGAAATATTCTACAGTTACTAGGAAGAAATTGACTCTAATGGCGATACTTTTGCGATTTTCTTAAAAACTAAGTTTCTAATCGAAAAGTGAATATCACCAGTGAATTTCCCATAAAATTTCGAGCTTGGTCCGTGGTTTTCAAAAAAATCCGTGCCATGTCTTAAATCGGACAACTTCGTCGATCTTTAAATGGCTCTATCTCCTAAACTATTAGAGCTAGAGCGCTGAAATTTGCACATGGAATAATAAATATTTTTCACAAACTATATAACATATATGGATTCTACAGACACGCGTGTGTTTCTAAATTCTTGTAGTGTAAGAAAAAGTCAAGTTTTTTATTTCCGGATGAGAAATCTGGCCTCCAGGAACCTTAAAATAAAAGCTTTGTTTTTCGCATTTTGCAAGCTCTGACAATTATTAATTCAAACGGCTCTATCTCCTAAACTATTACAGCTACAGCGCTGAAATTTGCACACGTAATATTATATATATTGGCCTTTAATCTGAGTCTTAAACGAAGTTTCTCCGAAAATCAGAACGAGCATGAGATGGAAATATTCTGCAGTTACTAGGAAGAAATTGACTCTAATGGCGATACTTTTGCGATTTTCTTAAAAACTAAGTTTCTAATCGAAAAATGAATATCACCAGTGAATTTCCCATAAAATTTCGAGCTTGGTCCGTGGTTTTCAAAAAAATCCGTGCCATGTCTTAAATCGGACAACTTCGTCGATCTTTAAATGGCACTATCTCCTAAACTATTAGAGCTAGAGCGCTGAAATTTGCAAACGGAATAATAAATATTTTTCACAAACTATATAACATATATGGATTCTACAGACACGCGTGTATTTCTAAATTCTTGTAGTGTAAGAAAAAGTCAAGTTTTTTATTTCCGGATGAGAAATCTGGCCTCCAGGAACCTTAAAATAAAAGCTTTGTTTTTTCGCATTTTGCAAGCTGTGACTATTATTCATTCAAACGGCTCTATCTCCTAAACTATTACAGCTACAGCGCTGAAATTTGCACACGTAATATTATATATATTGGCTTTTAATCTGAGTCTGAAACGACGTTTCTCCGAAAATCAGAACGAGCAAGAGATGGAAATATTCTACAGTTACTAGGAAGAAATTGACTCTAATGGCGATACTTTTGCGATTTTCTTAAAAACTAAGTTTCTAATCGAAAAATGAATATCACCAGTGAATTTCCCATAAAATTTCGAGCTTGGTCCGTGGTTTTCAAAACAATCCGTGCCATGTCTTAAATCGGACAACTTCGTCGATCTTTAAATGGCTCTATCTCCTAAACTATTAGAGCTAGAGCGCTGAAATTTGCACACGGAATAATAAATATTTTTCACAAACTATATAACATATATGGATTCTACAGACACGCGTGTGTTTCTAAATTCTTGTAGTGTAAGAAAAAGTCAAGTTTTTTATTTCCGGATGAGAAATCTGGCCTCCAGGAACCTTAAAATAAAAGCTTTGTTTTTTCGCATTTTGCAAGCTCTGACAATTATTAATTCAAACGGCTCTATCTCCTAAACTATTACAGCTACAGCGCTGAAATTTGCACACGTAATATTATATATATTGGCCTTTAATCTGAGTCTTAAACGAAGTTTCTCCGAAAATCAGAACGAGCATGAGATGGAGATATTCTACAGTTACTAGGAAGAAATTCACTCTAATGGCGATACTTTTGCGATTTTCTTAATAACTAAGTTTCTAATCGAAAAATGAATATCACCAGTGAATTTCCCATAAAATTTCGAGCTTGGTCCGTGGTTTTCAAAAAAATCCGTGCCATGTTTTAAGTCGGACAACTTCGTCTATCTTTAAATGGCTCTATCTCCTAAACTATTAGAGCTACAGCGCTGAAATTTGCACACGGAATAATAAATATTTTTCACAAACTATATAACATATATCGATTCTACAGTCACGCGTGTATTTGTAAATTCTTGTAGTGTAAGAAAACGTCAAGTTTTTTATTTCCGGATGAGAAAGGTGGCCTCCAGGAACCTTAAAATAAAAGCATTGTTTTTTCGCATTTTGCAAGCTCTGACAATTATTAATTCAAACGGCTCTATCTCCTAAACTATTACAGCTACAGCGCTGAAATTTGCACACGTAATATTATATATATTGGCCTTTAATCTGAGTCTTAAACGAAGTTTCTCCGAAAATCAGAACGAGCATGAGATGGAAATATTCTACAGTTACTAGGAAGAAATTCACTCTAATGGCGATACTTTTGCGATTTTCTTAAAAACTAAGTTTCTAATCGAAAAATGAATATCACCAGTGAATTTCCCATAAAATTTCGAGCTTGGTCCGTGGTTTTCAAAAAAATCCGTGCCATGTTTTAAGTCGGACAACTTCGTCTATCTTTAAATGGCTCTATCACCTAAACTATTAGAGCTACAGCGCTGAAATTTGCACACGGAATAATAAATATTTTTCACAAACTATATAACATATATCGATTCTACAGACACGCGTGTATTTGTAAATTCTTGTAGTGTAAGAAAAAGTCAAGTTTTTTATTTCCGGATGAGAAATGTGGCCTCCAGGAACCTTAAAATAAAAGCTTTGTTTTTTCGCATTTTGCAAGCTCTGACAATTATTAATTCAAACGGCTCTATCTCCTAAACTACTACAGCTACAGCGCTGAAATTTGCACACGTTATATTATATATATTGGCCTTTAATCTGAGTCTTATACGAAGTTTCTCCGAAAATCAGAACGAGCATGAGATGGAGATATTCTACAGTTACTAGGAAGAAATTGACTCTAATGGCGATAATTTTGCAATTTTCTTAAAAACTAAGTTTCTAATCGAAAAATGAATATCACCAGTGAATTTCCCATAAAATTTCGAGCTTGGTCCGTGGTTTTCAAAAAAATCCGTGCCATGTTTTAAGTCGGACAACTTCGTCTATCTTTAAATGGCTCTCTCTCCTAAACTATTAGAGCTACAGCGCTGAAATTTGCACACGGAATAATAAATATTTTTCACAAAGTATATAACATATATCGATTCTACAGACACGCGTGTATTTCTAAATTCTTGTAGTGTGAGAAAAAGTCAAGTTTTTTATTTCCGGATGAGAAATGTGGCCTCCAGGAACCTTAAAATAAAAGCTTTGTTTTTTCGCATTTTGCAAGCTGTGACTATTATTCATTCAAACGGCTCTATCTCCTAAACTATTACAGCTACAGCGCTGAAATTTGCACACGTAATATTATATATATTGGCTTTTAATCTGAGTCTGAAACGACGTTTCTCCGAAAATCAGAACGAGCAAGAGATGGAAATATTCTACAGTTACTAGGAAGAAATTGACTCTAATGGCGATACTTTTGCGATTTTCTTAAAAACTAAGTTTCTAATCGAAAAATGAATATCACCAGTGAATTTCCCATAAAATTTCGAGCTTGGTCCGTGGTTTTCAAAACAATCCGTGCCATGTCTTAAATCGGACAACTTCGTCGATCTTTAAATGGCTCTATCTCCTAAACTATTAGAGCTAGAGCGCTGAAATTTGCACACGGAATAATAAATATTTTTCACAAACTATATAACATATATGGATTCTACAGACACGCGTGTGTTTCTAAATTCTTGTAGTGTAAGAAAAAGTCAAGTTTTTTATTTCCGGATGAGAAATCTGGCCCCCAGGAACCTTAAAATAAAGGTTTGTTTTTTCGCATTTTTCAAGCTCTGACAATTTCTAATTCAAACGGCTCTATCTCCTAAACTATTACAGCTACAGCGCTGAAATTTGAACACGTAATATTATATATATTGGCCTTTAATCTGAGTCTTAAACGAAGTTTCTCCGAAAATCAGAACGAGTATGAGATGGAAATATTCTACAGTAACTAGGAAGAAATTAACTCTAATGGCGATACTTTTGCGATTTTCTTAAAAACTAAGTTTCTAATCGAAAAATGAATATCACCAGTGAATTTCCCATAAAATTTCGAGCTTGGTCCGTGGTTTTCAAAAAAATCCGTGCCATGTCTTAAATCGGACAACTTCGTCGATCTTTAAATGGCTCTATCTCCTAAACTATTAGAGCTAGAGCGCTGAAATTTGCACACGGAATAATAAATATTTTTCACAAACTATATAACATATATGGATTCTACAGACACGCGTGTATTTCTAAACTCTTGTAGTGTAAGAAAAAGTCAAGTTTGTTACTTCCGGATGAGAAATCTGGCCTCCTGGAACGTTAAAATAAAAGCATGGTTTTTTCGCATTTTGCAAGCTCTGACAATTTCTAATTCAAACGGCTCTATCTCCTAAACTATTACAGCTACAGCGCTGAAATTTGCACACGTAATATTATATATATTGGCCTTTAAGCTGAGTCTTAAACGAAGTTTCTCCGAAAATCAGAACGAGCATGAGATGGAAATATTCTACAGTTACTAGGAAGAAATTGACTCTAATGGCGATACTTTTGCGATTTTCTTAAAAACTAAGTTTCTAATCGAAAAATGAATATCACCAGTGAATTTCCCATAAAATTTCGAGCTTGGTCCGTGGTTTTCAAAAAAATCCGTGCCATGTCTTAAATCGGACAACTTCGTCGATCTTTAAATGGCTTTATCTCCTAAACTATTAGAGCTAGAGCGCTGAAATTTGCACACGGAATAATAAATATTTTTCACAAACTATATAACATATATGGATTCTACAGACACGCGTGTATTTCTAAATTCTTGTAGTGTAAGAAAAAGTCAAGTTTTTTATTTCCGGATGAGAAATCTGGCCTCCAGGAACCTTAAAATAAAAGCTTTGTTTTTTCGCATTTTGCAAGCTCTGACAATTATTAATTCAAACGGCTATATCTCCTAAACTATTACAGCTACAGCGCTGAAATTTGCACACGTAATATTATATATATTGGCCTTTAATCTGAGTCTTAAACGAAGTTTCTCCGAAAATCAGAACGAGTATGAGATGGAAATATTCTACAGTAACTAGGAAGAAATTAACTCTAATGGCGATACTTTTGCGATTTTCTTAAAAACTAAGTTTCTAATCGAAAAATGAATATCACCAGTGAATTTCCCATAAAATTTCGAGCTTGGTCCGTGGTTTTCAAAAAAATCCGTGCCATGTCTTAAATCGGACAACTTCGTCGATCTTTAAATGGCTCTATCTCCTAAACTATTAGAGCTAGAGCGCTGAAATTTGCACACGGAATAATAAATATTTTTCACAAACTATATAACATATATGGATTCTACAGACACGCGTGTATTTCTAAACTCTTGTAGTGTAAGAAAAAGTCAAGTTTGTTACTTCCGGATGAGAAATCTGGCCTCCTGGAACGTTAAAATAAAAGCATGGTTTTTTCGCATTTTGCAAGCTCTGACAATTTCTAATTCAAACGGCTCTATCTCCTAAACTATTACAGCTACAGCGCTGAAATTTGCACACGTAATATTATATATATTGGCCTTTAAGCTGAGTCTTAAACGAAGTTTCTCCGAAAATCAGAACGAGCATGAGATGGAAATATTCTACAGTTACTAGGAAGAAATTGACTCTAATGGCGATACTTTTGCGATTTTCTTAAAAACTAAGTTTCTAATCGAAAAATGAATATCACCAGTGAATTTCCCATAAAATTTCGAGCTTGGTCCGTGGTTTTCAAAAAAATCCGTGCCATGTCTTAAATCGGACAACTTCGTCGATCTTTAAATGGCTTTATCTCCTAAACTATTAGAGCTAGAGCGCTGAAATTTGCACACGGAATAATAAATATTTTTCACAAACTATATAACATATATGGATTCTACAGACACGCGTGTATTTCTAAATTCTTGTAGTGTAAGAAAAAGTCAAGTTTTTTATTTCCGGATGAGAAATCTGGCCTCCAGGAACCTTAAAATAAAAGCTTTGTTTTTTCGCATTTTGCAAGCTCTGACAATTATTAATTCAAACGGCTATATCTCCTAAACTATTACAGCTACAGCGCTGAAATTTGCACACGTAATATTATATATATTGGCCTTTAATCTGAGTCTTAAACGAAGTTTCTCCGAAAATCAGAACGAGCATGAGATGGAAATATTCTACAGTAACTAGGAAGAAATTCACTCTAATGGCGATACTTTTGCGATTTTCTTAATAACTAAGTTTCTAATCGAAAAATGAATATCACCAGTGAATTTCCCATAAAATTTCGAGCTTGGTCCGTGGTTTTCAAAAAAATCCGTGCCATGTTTTAAGTCGGACAACTTCGTCTATCTTTAAATGGCTCTATCTCCTAAACTATTAGAGCTACAGCGCTGAAATTTGCACACGGAATAATAAATATTTTTCACAAACTATATAACATATATCGATTCTACAGTCACGCGTGTATTTGTAAATTCTTGTAGTGTAAGAAAACGTCAAGTTTTTTATTTCCGGATGAGAAAGGTGGCCTCCAGGAACCTTAAAATAAAAGCATTGTTTTTTCGCATTTTGCAAGCTCTGACAATTATTAATTCAAACGGCTCTATCTCCTAAACTATTACAGCTACAGCGCTGAAATTTGCACACGTAATATTATATATATTGGCCTTTAATCTGAGTCTTAAACGAAGTTTCTCCGAAAATCAGAACGAGCATGAGATGGAAATATTCTACAGTTACTAGGAAGAAATTCACTCTAATGGCGATACTTTTGCGATTTTCTTAAAAACTAAGTTTCTAATCGAAAAATGAATATCACCAGTGAATTTCCCATAAAATTTCGAGCTTGGTCCGTGGTTTTCAAAAAAATCCGTGCCATGTTTTAAGTCGGACAACTTCGTCTATCTTTAAATGGCTCTATCACCTAAACTATTAGAGCTACAGCGCTGAAATTTGCACACGGAATAATAAATATTTTTCACAAACTATATAACATATATCGATTCTACAGACACGCGTGTATTTGTAAATTCTTGTAGTGTAAGAAAAAGTCAAGTTTTTTATTTCCGGATGAGAAATGTGGCCTCCAGGAACCTTAAAATAAAAGCTTTGTTTTTTCGCATTTTGCAAGCTCTGACAATTATTAATTCAAACGGCTCTATCTCCTAAACTACTACAGCTACAGCGCTGAAATTTGCACACGTTATATTATATATATTGGCCTTTAATCTGAGTCTTATACGAAGTTTCTCCGAAAATCAGAACGAGCATGAGATGGAGATATTCTACAGTTACTAGGAAGAAATTGACTCTAATGGCGATAATTTTGCAATTTTCTTAAAAACTAAGTTTCTAATCGAAAAATGAATATCACCAGTGAATTTCCCATAAAATTTCGAGCTTGGTCCGTGGTTTTCAAAAAAATCCGTGCCATGTTTTAAGTCGGACAACTTCGTCTATCTTTAAATGGCTCTCTCTCCTAAACTATTAGAGCTACAGCGCTGAAATTTGCACACGGAATAATAAATATTTTTCACAAACTATATAACATATATCGATTCTACAGACACGCGTGTATTTCTAAATTCTTGTAGTGTGAGAAAAAGTCAAGTTTTTTATTTCCGGATGAGAAATGTGGCCTCCAGGAACCTTAAAATAAAAGCTTTGTTTTTTCGCATTTTGCAAGCTGTGACTATTATTCATTCAAACGGCTCTATCTCCTAAACTATTACAGCTACAGCGCTGAAATTTGCACACGTAATATTATATATATTGGCTTTTAATCTGAGTCTGAAACGACGTTTCTCCGAAAATCAGAACGAGCAAGAGATGGAAATATTCTACAGTTACTAGGAAGAAATTGACTCTAATGGCGATACTTTTGCGATTTTCTTAAAAACTAAGTTTCTAATCGAAAAATGAATATCACCAGTGAATTTCCCATAAAATTTCGAGCTTGGTCCGTGGTTTTCAAAACAATCCGTGCCATGTCTTAAATCGGACAACTTCGTCGATCTTTAAATGGCTCTATCTCCTAAACTATTAGAGCTAGAGCGCTGAAATTTGCACACGGAATAATAAATATTTTTCACAAACTATATAACATATATGGATTCTACAGACACGCGTGTGTTTCTAAATTCTTGTAGTGTAAGAAAAAGTCAAGTTTTTTATTTCCGGATGAGAAATCTGGCCCCCAGGAACCTTAAAATAAAGGTTTGTTTTTTCGCATTTTTCAAGCTCTGACAATTTCTAATTCAAACGGCTCTATCTCCTAAACTATTACAGCTACAGCGCTGAAATTTGAACACGTAATATTATATATATTGGCCTTTAATCTGAGTCTTAAACGAAGTTTCTCCGAAAATCAGAACGAGTATGAGATGGAAATATTCTACAGTAACTAGGAAGAAATTAACTCTAATGGCGATACTTTTGCGATTTTCTTAAAAACTAAGTTTCTAATCGAAAAATGAATATCACCAGTGAATTTCCCATAAAATTTCGAGCTTGGTCCGTGGTTTTCAAAAAAATCCGTGCCATGTCTTAAATCGGACAACTTCGTCGATCTTTAAATGGCTCTATCTCCTAAACTATTAGAGCTAGAGCGCTGAAATTTGCACACGGAATAATAAATATTTTTCACAAACTATATAACATATATGGATTCTACAGACACGCGTGTATTTCTAAACTCTTGTAGTGTAAGAAAAAGTCAAGTTTGTTACTTCCGGATGAGAAATCTGGCCTCCTGGAACGTTAAAATAAAAGCATGGTTTTTTCGCATTTTGCAAGCTCTGACAATTTCTAATTCAAACGGCTCTATCTCCCAAACTATTACAGCTACAGCGCTGAAATTTGCACACGTAATATTATATATATTGGCCTTTAAGCTGAGTCTTAAACGAAGTTTCTCCGAAAATCAGAACGAGCATGAGATGGAAATATTCTACAGTTACTAGGAAGAAATTGACTCTAATGGCGATACTTTTGCGATTTTCTTAAAAACTAAGTTTCTAATCGAAAAATGAATATCACCAGTGAATTTCCCATAAAATTTCGAGCTTGGTCCGTGGTTTTCAAAAAAATCCGTGCCATGTCTTAAATCGGACAACTTCGTCGATCTTTAAATGGCTTTATCTCCTAAACTATTAGAGCTAGAGCGCTGAAATTTGCACACGGAATAATAAATATTTTTCACAAACTATATAACATATATGGATTCTACAGACACGCGTGTATTTCTAAATTCTTGTAGTGTAAGAAAAAGTCAAGTTTTTTATTTCCGGATGAGAAATCTGGCCTCCAGGAACCTTAAAATAAAAGCTTTGTTTTTTCGCATTTTGCAAGCTCTGACAATTATTAATTCAAACGGCTATATCTCCTAAACTATTACAGCTACAGCGCTGAAATTTGCACACGTAATATTATATATATTGGCCTTTAATCTGAGTCTTAAACGAAGTTTCTCCGAAAATCAGAACGAGCATGAGATGGAAATATTCTACAGTAACTAGGAAGAAATTGACTCTAATGGCAATACTTTTGCGGTTTTCTTAAAAACTAAGGTTCTAATCGAAAAATGAATATCATTAGTGAATTTCCCATAAAATTTCGAGCTTGGTCCGTGGTTTTCAAAAAATCCGTGCCATGTCTTAAATCGGACAACTTCGTCGATCTTTAAATGGCTCTATCTCCTAAACTATTAAAGCTAGAGCGCTGAAATTTGCACACGGAATAATAAATATTTTTCACAAACTATATAACATATATGGAATCTACAGACACGCGTGTGTTTCTAAATTCTTGTAGTGTAAGAAAAAGTCAAGTTTTTTATTTCCGGATGAGAAATCTGGCCTCCAGGAACCTTAAAATAAAAGCTTTGTTTTTTCGCATTTTGCAAGCTCTGACAATTATTAATTCAAACGGCTCTATCTCCTAAACTATTACAGCTACAGCGCTGAAATTTGCACACGTAATATTATATATATTGGCCTTTAATCTGAGTCTTAAACGAAGTTTCTCCGAAAATCAGAACGAGCATGAGTTGGAAATATTCTACAGTTACTAGGAAGAAATTGACTCTAATGGCGATACTTTTGCGATTTTCTTAAAAACTAAGTTTCTAATCGAAAAGTGAATATCACCAGTGAATTTCCCATAAAATTTCGAGCTTTGTCCGTGGTTTTCAAAAAAATCCGTGCCATGTCTTAAATCGGACAACTTCGTCGATCTTTAAATGGCTCTATCTCCTAAACTATTAGAGCTAGAGCGCTGAAATTTGCACATGGAATAATAAATATTTTTTACAAACTATATAACATATATGGATTCTACAGACACGCGTGTGTTTCTAAATTCTTGTAGTGTAAGAAAAAGTCAAGTTTTTTATTTCCGGATGAGAAATCTGGCCTCCAGGAACCTTAAAATAAAAGCTTTGTTTTTTCGCATTTTGCAAGCTCTGACAATTATTAATTCAAACGGCTCTATCTCCTAAACTATTACAGCTACAGCGCTGAAATTTGCACACGTAATATTATATATATTGGCCTTTAATCTGAGTCTTAAACGAAGTTTCTCCGAAAATCAGAACGAGCATGAGATGGAAATATTCTGCAGTTACTAGGAAGAAATTGACTCTAATGGCGATACTTTTGCGATTTTCTTAAAAACTAAGTTTCTAATCGAAAAATGAATATCACCAGTGAATTTCCCATAAAATTTCGAGCTTGGTCCGTGGTTTTCAAAAAAATCCGTGCCATGTCTTAAATCGGACAACTTCGTCGATCTTTAAATGGCACTATCTCCTAAACTATTAGAGCTAGAGCGCTGAAATTTGCAAACGGAATAATAAATATTTTTCACAAACTATATAACATATATGGATTCTACAGACACGCGTGTATTTCTAAATTCTTGTAGTGTAAGAAAAAGTCAAGTTTTTTATTTCCGGATGAGAAATCTGGCCTCCAGGAACCTTAAAATAAAAGCTTTGTTTTTTCGCATTTTGCAAGCTGTGACTATTATTCATTCAAACGGCTCTATCTCCTAAACTATTACAGCTACAGCGCTGAAATTTGCACACGTAATATTATATATATTGGCTTTTAATCTGAGTCTGAAACGACGTTTCTCCAAAAATCAGAACGAGCAAGAGATGGAAATATTCTACAGTTACTAGGAAGAAATTGACTCTAATGGCGATACTTTTGCGATTTTCTTAAAAACTAAGTTTCTAATCGAAAAATGAATATCACCAGTGAATTTCCCATAAATTTCGAGCTTGGGCCGTGGTTTTCAAAACAATCCGTGTCATGTCTTAAATCGGACAACTTCGTCGATCTTTAAATGGCTCTATCTCCTAAACTATTAGAGCTAGAGCGCTGAAATTTGCACACGGAATAATAAATATTTTTCACAAACTATATAACATATATGGATTCTACAGACACGCGTGTGTTTCTAAATTCTTGTAGTGTAAGAAAAAGTCAAGTTTTTTATTTCCGGATGAGAAATCTGGCCCCCAGGAACCTTAAAATAAAGGTTTGTTTTTTCGCATTTTTCAAGCTCTGACAATTTCTAATTTAAACGGCTCTATCTCCTAAACTATTACAGCTACAGCGCTGAAATTTGAACACGTAATATTATATATATTGGTCTTTAATCTGAGTCTTAAACGAAGTTTCTCCGAAAATCAGAACGAGTATGAGATGAAAATATTCTACAGTAACTAGGAAGAAATTAACTCTAATGGCGATACTTTTGCGATTTTCTTAAAAACTAAGTTTCTAATCGAAAAATGAATATCACCAGTGAATTTCCCATAAAATTTCGAGCTTGGTCCGTGGTTTTCAAAAAAATCCGTGCCATGTCTTAAATCGGACAACTTCGTCGATCTTTAAATGGCTCTATCTCCTAAACTATTAGAGCTAGAGCGCTGAAATTTGCACACGGAATAATAAATATTTTTCACAAACTATATATCATATATGGATTCTACAGACACGCGTGTATTTCTAAATACTTGTAGTGTAAGAAAAAGTCAAGTTTGTTATTTCCGGATGAGAAATCTGGCCTCCAGGAACGTTAAAATAAAAGCATTGTTTTTTCGCATTTTGCAAGCTCTGACAATTTCTAATTCAAACGGCTCTATCTCCTAAACTATTACAGCTACAGCGCTGAAATTTGCACACGTAATATTATATATATTGGCCTTTAATCTGAGTCTTAAACGAAGTTTCTCCGAAAATCAGAACGAGCATGAGATGGAAATATTCTACAGTTACTAGGAAGAAATTGACTCTAATGGCGATACTTTTGCGATTTTCTTAAAAACTAAGTTTCTAATCGAAAAATGAATATCACCAGTGAATTTCCCATAAAATTTCGAGCTTGGTCCGTGGTTTTCAAAAAAATCCGTGCCATGTCTTAAATCGGACAACTTCGTCGATCTTTAAATGGCTCTATCTCCTAAACTATTAGAGCTAGAGCGCTGAAATTTGCACACGGAATAATAAATATTTTTCACAAACTATATAACATATATGGATTCTACAGACACGCGTGTGTTTCTAAATTCTTGTAGTGTAAGAAAAAGTCAAGTTTTTTATTTCCGGATGAGAAATCTGGCCTCCAGGAACCTTAAAATAAAAGCTTTGTTTTTTCGCATTTTGCAAGCTCTGACAATTTCTAATTCAAACGGCTCTATCTCCTAAACTATTACAGCTACAGCGCTGAAATTTGCACACGTAATATTATATATATTGGCCTTTAATCTGAGTCTAAAACGAAGTTTCTCCGAAATTCAGAACGAGCATGAGATGGAAATATTCTACAGTAACTAGGAAGAAATTGACTCTAATGGCGATACTTTTGCGATTTTCTTAAAAACTAAGTTTCTAATCGAAAAATGAATATCACCAGTGAATTTCCCATAAAATTTCGAGCTTGGTCCGTGGTTTTCAAAAAAATCCGTGCCATGTCTTAAATCGGACAACTTCGTCGATCTTTAAATGGCTATATCTCCTAAACTATTAGAGCTAGAGCGCTGAAATTTGCACACGGAATAATAAATATTTTTCACAAACTATATAACATATATGGATTCTACAGACACGCGTGTATTTCTAAATTCTTGTAGTGTAAGAAAAAGTCAAGATTGTTATTTCCGGATGAGAAATCTGGCCTCCAGAAACCTTAAAATAAAAGCATTGTTTTTTCGCATTTTGCAAGCTCTGACAATTTCTAATTCAAACGGCTCTATCTCCTAAACTATTACAGCTATAGCGCTGAAATTTGCACACGTAATATTATATATATTGGCCTTTAATCTGAGTCTTAAACGAAGTTTCTCCGAAAATCAGAACGAGCATGAGATGGAAATATTCTACAGTTACTAGGAAGAAATTGACTCTAATGGCGATACTTTTGCGATTCTCTTAAAAACTAAGTTTCTAATTGAAAAATGAATATCACCAGTGAATTTCCCATAAAATTTCGAGCTTGGTCCGTGGTTTTCAAAAAAATCCGTGCCATGTCTTAAATCGGACAACTTCGTCGATCTTTAAATGGCTCTATCTCCTAAACTATTAGAGCTAGAGCGCTGAAATTTGCACACGGAATAATAAATATTTTTCACAAACTATATAACATATATGGATTCTAGACACGCGTGTATTTCTAAATTCTTGTAGTGTAAGAAAAAGTCAAGTTTTTTATTTCGGATGAGATATCTGCCATCCAGGAACCTTAAAATAAAAGCATTGTTTTTTCGCATTTTGCAAGCTCTGACTATTAATAATTCAAACGGCTCTATCTCCTAAACTATTACAGCTACAGCGCTGAAATTTGCTCACGTAGTATTATATATATTGGCCTTTAATCTGAGTCTTAAACGAAGTTTCTCCGAAAATCAGAACGAGCATGAGATGGAAATATTCTGCAGTTACTAGGAAGAAATTGACTCTAATGGCGATACTTTTGCGATTTTCTTAAAAACTAAGTTTCTAATCGAAAAATGAATATCACCAGTGAATTTCCCATAAAATTTCGAGCTTGGTCCGTGGTTTTCAAAAAAATCCGTGCCATGTCTTAAATCGGACAACTTCGTCGATCTTTAAATGGCTCTATCTCCTAAACTATTAGAGCTAGAGCGCTGAAATTTGCACACGGAATTATAAATATTTTTCACAAACTATATAACATATATGGATTCTACAGACACGCGTGTGTTTCTAAATTCTTGTAGTGTAAGAAAAAGTCAAGTTTTTTATTTCCGGATGAGAAATCTGGCCTCCAGGAACCTTAAAATAAAAGCTTTGTTTTTTCGCATTTTGCAAGCTCTGACAATTATTAATTCAAACGGCTCTATCTCCTAAACTATTACAGCTACAGCGCTGAAATTTGCACACGTAATATTATATATATTGGCCTTTAATCTGAGTCTTAAACGTAGTTTCTCCGAAAATCAGAACGAGCAGGAGATGGAAATATTCTACAGTTACTAGGAAGAAATTGACTCTAATGGCGATACTTTTGCGTTTACCTTAAAAACTAAGTTTCTAATCGAAAAATGAATATCACCAGTGAATTTCCCATAAAATTTCGAGCTTGGTCCGTGGTTTTCAAAAAAATCCGTGCCATGTCTTAAATCGGACAACTTCGTCGATCTTTAAATGGCTCTATCTCCTAAACTATTAGAGCTAGAGCGCTGAAATTTGCACACGGAATAATAAATATTTTTCACAAACTATATAACATATATGGATTCTACAGACACGCGTGTGTTTCTAAATTCTTGTAGTGTAAGAAAAAGTCAAGTTTTTTATTTCCGGATGAGAAATCTGGCCTCCAGGAACCTTAAAATAAAAGCTTTGTTTTTTCGCATTTTGCAAGCTCTGACAATTATTAATTCAAACGGCTCTATCCCCTAAAATATTACAGCTACAGCGCTGAAATTTGCACACGTAATATTACATATATTGGCCTTTAATCTGAGTCTTAAACGAAGTTTCTCCGAAAATCAGAACGAGCATGAGTTGGAAATATTTTACAGTTACTAGGAAGAAATTGACTCTAATGGCGATACTTTTGCAATTTTCTTAAAAACTAAGTTTCTAATCGAAAAATGAATATCACCAGTGAATTTCCCATAAAATTTCGAGCTTGGTCCGTGGTTTTCAAAAAAATCCGTGCCATGTCTTAAATCGGACAACTTCGTCGATCTTTAAATGGCTCTATCTCCTAAACTATTAGAGCTAGAGCGCTGAAAATTGCACACGGAATAATAAATATTTTTCACAAACTATATAACATATATGGATTCTACAGACACGCGTGTATTTCTAAATTCTTGTAGTGTAAGAAAAAGTCAAGTTTTTTATTTCCGGATGAGAAATCTGGCCTCCAGGAACCTTAAAATAAAAGCATTGTTTTTTCGCATTTTGCAAGCTGTGACTATTATTCATTCAAACGGCTCTATCTCCTAAACTATTACAGCTACAGCGCTGAAATTTGCACACGTAATATTATATATATTGGCCCCTAATCTGAGTCTGAAACGAATTTTCTTCGAAAATCAGAACGAGCAAGAGATGGAAATATTCTACAGTTACTAGGAAGAAATTGACTCTAATGGCGATACTTTTGCGATTTTCTTAAAAACTAAGTTTCTAATCGAAAAATGAATATCACCAGTGAATTTCCCATAAAATTTCGAGCTTGGCCCGTGGTTTTCAAAAAAATTCGTGCCATGTCTTAAATCGGACAACTTCGTCGATCTTTAAATGGCTCTATCTCCTAAACTATTAGAGCTAGAGCGCTGAAATTTGCACCCGGAATAATAAATATTTTCACAAACTATATAACATATATGGATTCTACAGACACGCGTGTATTTCTAAATTCTTGTAGTGTAAGAAAAAGTTAAGTTTTTTATTTCCGGATGAGAAATCTGGCCTCCAGGAACCTTAAAATAAAAGCATTGTTTTTTCGCATTTTGCAAGCTGTGACTATTATTCATTCAAACGGCTCTATCTCCTAAACTATTACAGCTACAGCGCTGAAATTTGCACACGTAATATTATATATATTGGCCTTTAATCTGAGTCTGAAACGACGTTTCTCCGAAAATCAGAACGAGCAAGAGATGGAAATATTCTACAGTTACTAGGAAGAAATTGACTCTAATGGCGATACTTTTGCGATTTTCTTAAAAACTAAGTTTCTAATCGAAAAATGAATATCACCAGTGAATTTCCCATAAAATTTCGAGCTTGGTCCGTGGTTTTCAAAAAAATCCGTGCCATGTCTTAAATCGGAAAACTTCGTCGATCTTTAAATGGCTCTATCTCCTAAACTATTAGAGCTAGAGCGCTGAAATTTGCACACGGAATTATAAATATTTTTCACAAACTATATAACATATATGGATTCTACAGACACGCGTGTGGTTTCTAAATTCTTGTAGTGTAAGAAAAAGTCAAGTTTTTTATTTCCGGATGAGAAATCTGGCCTCCAGGAACCTTAAATTAAAAGCTTTGTTTTTTCGCATTTGCAAGCTCTGACAATTATTAATTCAAACGGCTCTATCTCCTAAACTATTACAGCTACAGCGCTGAAATTTGCACACGTAATATTACATATATTGGCCTTTATCTGAGTCTTAAACGAAGTTTCTCCGAAAATCAGAACGAGCATGAGTTGGAAATATTTTACAGTTACTAGGAAGAAATTGACTCTAATGGCGATACTTTTGCAATTTTCTTAAAAACTAAGTTTCTAATCGAAAAATGAATATCACCAGTGAATTTCCCATAAAATTTCGAGCTTGGTCCGTGGTTTTCAAAAAAATCCGTGCCATGTCTTAAATCGGACAACTTCGTCGATCTTTAAATGGCTCTATCTCCTAAACTATTAGAGCTAGAGCGCTGAAAATTGCACACGGAATAATAAATATTTTTCACAAACTATATAACATATATGGATTCTACAGACACGCGTGTATTTCTAAATTCTTGTAGTGTAAGAAAAAGTCAAGTTTTTTATTTCCGGATGAGAAATCTGGCCTCCAGGAACCTTAAAATAAAAGCTTTGTTTTTTCGCATTTTGCAAGCTCTGACAATTTCTAATTCAAACGGCTCTATCTCCTAAACTATTACAGCTACCGCGCTGAAATTTGCACACGTAATATTATATATATTGGCCTTTAATCTGAGTCGTAAACGAAGTTTCTCCAAAAATCAGAACGAGTATGAGATGGAAATATTCTACAGTAACTAGGAAGAAATTGACTCTAATGGCGATACTTTTGCGATTTTCTTAAAAACTAAGTTTCTAATCGAAAAATGAATATCACCAGTGAATTTCCCATAAAATTCGAGCTTGGTCCGTGGTTTTCAAAAAAATCCGTGCCATGTCTTAAATCGGACAACTTCGTCGATCTTTAAATGGCTCTATCTCCTAAACTATTAGAGCTAGAGCGCTGTAATTTGCACCCGGAATAATAAATATTTTTCACAAACTATATAACATATATGGATTCTACAGACACGCGTGTATTTCTAAATTCTTGTAGTGTAAGAAAAAGTCAAGTTTTTTATTTCCGGATGAGAAATCTGGCCCCCAGGAACCTTAAAATAAAGGTTTGTTTTTTCGCATTTTTCAAGCTCTGACAATTTCTAATTCAAACGGCTCTATCTCCTAAACTATTACAGCTACAGCGCTGAAATTTGAACACGTAATATTATATATATTGGCCTTTAATCTGAGTCTTAAACGAAGTTTCTCCGAAAATCAGAACGAGTATGAGATGGAAATATTCTACAGTAACTAGGAAGAAATTAACTCTAATGGCGATACCTTTGCGATTTTCTTAAAAACTAAGTTTCTAATCGAAAAATGAATATCACCAGTGAATTTCCCATAAAATTTCGAGCTTGGTCCGTGGTTTTCAAAAAAATCCGTGCCATGTCTTAAATCGGACAACTTCGTCGATCTTTAAATGGCTCTATCTCCTAAACTATTAGAGATAGAGCGCTGAAATTTGCACACGGAATAATAAATATTTTTCACAAACTATATAACATATATGGATTCTACAGACACGCGTGTATTTCTAAATTCTTGTAGTGTAAGAAAAAGTCAAGTTTGTTATTTCCGGATGAGAAATCTGGCCTCCAGGAACCTTAAAATAAAAGCATTGTTTTTTCGCATTTTGCAAGCTGTGACTATTATTCATTCAAACGGCTCTATCTCCTAAACTATTACAGCTACAGCGCTGAAATTTGCACACGTAATATTATATATATTGGCCCCTAATCTGAGTCTGAAACGAATTTTCTTCGAAAATCAGAACGAGCAAGAGATGGAAATATTCTACAGTTACTAGGAAGAAATTGACTCTAATGGCGATACTTTTGCGATTTTCTTAAAAACTAAGTTTCTAATCGAAAAATGAATATCACCAGTGAATTTCCCATAAAATTTCGAGCTTGGTCCGTGGTTTTCAAAAAATCCGTGCCATGTCTTAAATCGGACAACTTCGTCGATCTTTAAATGGCTCTATCTCCTAAACTATTAGAGCTAGAGCGCTGAAATTTGCACACGGAATTATAAATATTTTTCACAAACTATATAACATATATGGATTCTACAGACACGCGTGTGTTTCTAAATTCTTGTAGTGTAAGAAAAAGTCAAAATTTTTATTTCCGGATGAGAAATCTGGCCTCCAGGAACCTTAAAATAAAGCTTTGTTTTTTCGCATTTTGCAAGCTCTGACAATTATTAATTCAAACGGCTCTATCTCCTAAACTATTACAGCTACAGCGCTGAAATTTGCACACGTAATATTATATATATTGGCCTTTAATCTGAGTCTTAAACGTAGTTTCTCCGAAAATCAGAACGAGCAGGAGATGGAAATATTCTACAGTTACTAGGAAGAAATTGACTCTAATGGCGATACTTTTGCGTTTATCTTAAAAACTAAGTTTCTAATCGAAAATGAATATCACCAGTGAATTTCCCATAAAATTTCGAGCTTGGTCCGTGGTTTTCAAAAAAATCCGTGCCATGTCTTAATCGGACAACTTCGTCGATCTTTAAATGGCTCTATCTCCTAAACTATTAGAGCTAGAGCGCTGAAATTTGCACACGGAATAATAAATATTTTTCACAAACTATATAACATATATGGATTCTACAGACACGCGTGTGTTTCTAAATTCTTGTAGTGTAAGAAAAAGTCAAGTTTTTTATTTCCGGATGAGAAATCTGGCCTCCAGGAACCTTAAAATAAAAGCTTTGTTTTTTCGCATTTTGCAAGCTCTGACAATTATTAATTCAAACGGCTCTATCTCCTAAACTATTACAGCTACAGCGCTGAAATTTGCACACGTAATATTACATATATTGGCCTTTAATCTGAGTCTTAAACGAAGTTTCTCCGAAAATCAGAACGAGCATGAGTTGGAAATATTTTACAGTTACTAGGAAGAAATTGACTCTAATGGCGATACTTTTGCAATTTTCTTAAAAACTAAGTTTCTAATCGAAAAATGAATATCACCAGTGAATTTCCCATAAAATTTCGAGCTTGGTCCGTGGTTTTCAAAAAAATCCGTGCCATGTCTTAAATCGGACAACTTCGTCGATCTTTAAATGGCTCTATCTCCTAAACTATTAGAGCTAGAGCGCTGAAAATTGCACACGGAATAATAAATATTTTTCACAAACTATATAACATATATGGATTCTACAGACACGCGTGTATTTCTAAATTCTTGTAGTGTAAGAAAAAGTCAAGTTTTTTATTTCCGGATGAGAAATCTGGCCTCCAGGAACCTTAAAATAAAAGCTTTGTTTTTTCGCATTTTGCAAGCTCTGACAATTTCTAATTCAAACGGCTCTATCTCCTAAACTATTACAGCTACCGCGCTGAAATTTGCACACGTAATATTATATATATTGGCCTTTAATCTGAGTCTTAAACGAAGTTTCTCCAAAAATCAGAACGAGTATGAGATGGAAATATTCTACAGTAACTAGGAAGAAATTGACTCTAATGGCGATACTTTTGCGATTTTCTTAAAAACTAAGTTTCTAATCGAAAAATGAATATCACCAGTGAATTTCCCATAAAATTTCGAGCTTGGTCCGTGGTTTTCAAAAAAATCCGTGCCATGTCTTAAATCGGACAACTTCGTCGATCTTTAAATGGCTCTATCTCCTAAACTATTAGAGCTAGAGCGCTGAAATTTGCATACGGAATAATAAATATTTTTCACAAACTATATAACACATATGGATTCTACAGACACGCGTGTATTTCTAAATTCTTGTATTGTAAGAAAAAGTCATGTTTTTTATTCCGGATGAGATATCTGGCATCCAGGAACCTTAAAATAAAAGCATTGTTTTTTCGCATTTTGCAAGCTCTGACTATTAATAATTCAAACGGCTCTATCTCCTAAACTATTACAGCTACAGCGCTGAAATTTGCACACGTAGTATTATATATATTGGCCTTTAATCTGAGTCTTAAACGAAGTTTCTCCGAAAATCAGAACGAGCATGAGATGGAAATATTCTGCAGTTACTAGGAAGAAATTGACTCTAATGGCGATACTTTTGCGATTTTCTTAAAAACTAAGTTTCTAATCGAAAAATGAATATCACCAGTGAATTTCCCATAAAATTTCGAGCTTGGCCCGTGGTTTTCAAAAAAAGCCGTGCCATGTCTTAAATCGGACAACTTCGTCGATCTTTAAATGGCTCTATCTCCTAAACTATAAGAGCTAGAGCGCTGAAATTTGCATACGGAATAATAAATATTTTTCACAAACTATATAACACATATGGATTCTACAGACACGCGTGTATTTCTAAATTCTTGTAGTGTAAGAAAAAGTCAAGTTTGTTATTTCCGGATGAGAAATCTGGCCTCCAGGAACCTTAAAATAAAAGCATTGTTTTTTCGCATTTTGCAAGCTGTGACTATTATTCATTCAAACGGCTCTATCTCCTAAACTATTACAGCTACAGCGCTGAAATTTGCACACGTAATATTATATATATTGGCCCCTAATCTGAGTCTGAAACGAATTTTCTTCGAAAATCAGAACGAGCAAGAGATGGAAATATTCTACAGTTACTAGGAAGAAATTGACTCTAATGGCGATACTTTTGCGATTTTCTTAAAAACTAAGTTTCTAATCGAAAAATGAATATCACCAGTGAATTTCCCATAAAATTTCGAGCTTGGCCCGTGGTTTTCAAAAAAATCCGTGCCATGTCTTAAATCGGACAACTTCGGTCGATCTTTAAATGGCTCTATCTCCTAAACTATTAGAGCTAGAGCGCTGAAATTTGCACCCGGAATAATAAATATTTTTCACAAACTATATAACATATATGGATTCTACAGACACGCGTGTATTTCTAAATTCTTGTAGTGTAAGAAAAAGTCAAGTTTTTTATTTCCGGATGAGAAATCTGGCCTCCAGGAACCTTAAAATAAAAGCATTGTTTTTTCGCATTTTGCAAGCTGTGACTATTATTCATTCAAACGGCTCTATCTCCTAAACTATTACAGCTACAGCGCTGAAATTTGCACACGTAATATTATATATATTGGCCTTTAATCTGAGTCTGAAACGACGTTTCTCCGAAAATCAGAACGAGCAAGAGATGGAAATATTCTACAGTTACTAGGAAGAAATTGACTCTAATGGCGATACTTTTGCGATTTTCTTAAAAACTAAGTTTCTAATCGAAAATGAATATCACCAGTGAATTTCCCATAAAATTTCGAGCTTGGTCCGTGGTTTTCACAAGAATCCGTGCCATGTCTTAAATCGGACAACTTCGTCGATCTTTAAATGGCTCTATCTCCTAAACTATTAGAGCTAGAGCGCTGAAATTCGCACACGGAATAATAAATATTTTTCACAAACTATATAACATATATGGATTCTACAGACACGCGTGTATTTCTAAATTCTTGTAGTGTAAGAAAAAGTCAAGTTTGTTATTTCCGGATGAGAAATCTGGCCTCCAGGAACGTTAAAATAAAAGCATTGTTTTTTCGCATTTTGCAAGCTCTGACAATTTCTAAGTCAAACGGCTCTATCTCCTAAACTGTTACAGCTACAGCGCTGAAATTTGCACACGTAGTATTATTTATATTGGCCTTTAATCTGAGTCTTAAACGAAGTTTCTCCGAAAATCAGAACGAGCATGAGATGGAAATATTCTGCAGTTACTAGGAAGAAATTGACTCTAATGGCGATACTTTTGCGATTTTCTTAAAAACTAAGTTTCTAATCGAAAAATGAATATCACCAGTGAATTTCCCATAAAATTTCGAGCTTGGTCCGTGGTTTTCAAAAAAATCCGTGCCATGTCTTAAATCGGACAACTTCGTCGATCTTTAAATGGCTCTATCTCCTAAACTATTAGAGCTAGAGCGCTGAAATTTGCACACGGAATAATAAATATTTTTCACAAACTATATAACATATATGGATTCTACAGACACGCGTGTGTTTCTAAATTCTTGTAGTGTAAGAAAAAGTCAAGTTTTTTATTTCCGGATGAGAAATCTGGCCTCCAGGAACCTTAAAATAAAAGCTTTGTTTTTTCGCATTTTGCAAGCTCTGACAATTATTAATTCAAACGGCTCTATCTCCTAAACTATTACAGCTACAGCGCTGAAATTTGCACACGTAATATTATATATATTGGCCTTTAATCTGAGTCTTAAACGAAGTTTCTCCGAAAATCAGAACGAGCATGAGTTGGAAATATTTTACAGTTACTAGGAAGAAATTGACTCTAATGGCGATACTTTTGCAATTTTCTTAAAAACTAAGTTTCTAATCGAAAAATGAATATCACCAGTGAATTTCCCATAAAATTTCGAGCTTGGTCCGTGGTTTTCAAAAAAATCCGTGCCATGTCTTAAATCGGACAACTTCGTCGATCTTTAAATGGCTCTATCTCCTAAACTATTAGAGCTAGAGCGCTGTAATTTGCACCCGGAATAATAAATATTTTTCACAAACTATATAACATATATGGATTCTACAGACACGCGTGTATTTCTAAAATCTTGTAGTGTAAGAAAAAGTCAAGTTTTTTATTTCCGGATGAGAAATCTGGCCCCCAGGAACCTTAAAATAAAGGTTTGTTTTTTCGCATTTTTCAAGCTCTGACAATTTCTAATTCAAACGGCTCTATCTCCTAAACTATTACAGCTACAGCGCTGAAATTTGAACACGTAATATTATATATATTGGCCTTTAATCTGAGTCTTAAACGAAGTTTCTCCGAAAATCAGAACGAGTATGAGATGGAAATATTCTACAGTAACTAGGAAGAAATTAACTCTAATGGCGATACTTTTGCGATTTTCTTAAAAACTAAGTTTCTAATCGAAAAATGAATATCACCAGTGAATTTCCCATAAAATTTCGAGCTTGGTCCGTGGTTTTCAAAAAATCCGTGCCATGTCTTAAATCGGACAACTTCGTCGATCTTTAAATGGCTCTATCTCCTAAACTATTAGAGCTAGAGCGCTGAAATTTGCACACGGAATAATAAATATTTTTCACAAACTATATAACATATATGGATTCTACAGACACGCGTGTATTTCTAAATTCTTGTAGTGTAAGAAAAAGTCAAGTTTGTTATTTCCGGATGAGAAATCTGGCCTCCTGGAACGTTAAAATAAAAGCATTGTTTTTTCGCATTTTGCAAGCTCTGACAATTTCTAATTCAAACGGCTCTATCTCCTAAACTATTACAGCTACAGCGCTGAAATTTGCACACGTAATATTATATATATTGGCCTTTAATCTGAGTCTTAAACGAAGTTTCTCCGAAAATCAGAACGAGCATGAGATGGAAATATTCTACAGTAACTAGGAAGAAATTGACTCTAATGCAATACTTTTTGCGATTTTCTTAAAAACTAAGGTTCTAATCGAAAAATGAATATCATTAGTGAATTTCCCATAAAATTTCGAGCTTGGTCCGTGGTTTTCAAAAAAATCCGTGCCATGTCTTAAATCGGACAACTTCGTCGATCTTTAAATGGCTCTATCTCCTAAACTATTAAAGCTAGAGCGCTGAAATTTGCACACGGAATAATAAATATTTTTCACAAACTATATAACATATATGGAATCTACAGGACACGCGTGTGTTTCTAAATTCTTGTAGTGTAAGAAAAAGTCAAGTTTTTTATTTCCGGATGAGAAATCTGGCCTCCAGGAACCTTAAAATAAAAGCTTTGTTTTTTCGCATTTTGCAAGCTCTGACAATTATTAATTCAAACGGCTCTATCTCCTAAACTATTACAGCTACAGCGCTGAAATTTGCACACGTAATATTATATATATTGGCCTTTAATCTGAGTCTTAAACGAAGTTTCTCCGAAAATCAGAACGAGCATGAGTTGGAAATATTCTACAGTTACTAGGAAGAAATTGACTCTAATGGCGATACTTTTGCGATTTTCTTAAAACTAAGTTTCTAATCGAAAAGTGAATATCACCAGTGAATTTCCCATAAAATTTCGAGCTTGGTCCGTGGTTTTCAAAAAAATCCGTGCCATGTCTTAAATCGGACAACTTCGTCGATTTTTAAATGGCTCTATCTCCTAAACTATTAGAGCTAGAGCGCTGAAATTTGCACACGGAATAATAAATATTTTTCACAAACTATATAACATATATGGATTCTACAGACACGCGTGTGTTTCTAAATTCTTGTAGTGTAAGAAAAAGTCAAGTTTGTTATTTCCGGATGAGAAATCTGGCCTTCAGGAACGTAAAATAAAAGCATTGTTTTTTCGCATTTTGCAAGCTCTGACAATTTCTAATTCAAACGGCTCTATCTCCTAAACTATTACAGCTACAGCGCTGAAATTTGCACACGTAATATTATATATATTGGCCTTTAATCTGAGTCTCAAACGAAGTTTCTCCGAAAATCAGAACGAGCAGAAGATGGAAATATTCTACAGTTACTAGGAAGAAATTGACTCTAATGGCGATACTTTTGCGATTTTCTTAAAAACTAAGTTTCTAATCGAAAAATGAATATCACCAGTGAATTTCCCATAAAATTTCGAGCTTGGTCCGTGGTTTCAAAAAAATCCGTGCCATGTCTTAAATCGGACAACTTCGTCGATCTTTAAATGGCTCTATCTCCTAAACTATTAGAGCTAGAGCGCTGAAAATTGCACACGGAATAATAAATATTTTTCACAAACTATATAACATATATGGATTCTACAGACACGCGTGTATTTCTAAATTCTTGTAGTGTAAGAAAAAGTCAAGTTTTTATTTCCGGATGAGAAATCTGGCCCCCAGGAACCTTAAAATAAAGGTTTGTTTTTTCGCATTTTTCAAGCTCTGACAATTTCTAATTCAAACGGCTCTATCTCCTAAACTATTACAGCTACAGCGCTGAAATTTGAACACGTAATATTATATATATTGGCCTTTAATCTGAGTCTTAAACGAAGTTTCTCCGAAAATCAGAACGAGTATGAGATGGAAATATTCTACAGTAACTAGGAAGAAATTAACTCTAATGGCGATACTTTTGCGATTTTCTTAAAAACTAAGTTTCTAATCGAAAAATGAATATCACCAGTGAATTTCCCATAAAATTTCGAGCTTGGTCCGTGGTTTTCAAAAAAATCCGTGCCATGTCTTAAATCGGACAACTTCGTCGATCTTTAAATGGCTCTATCTCCTAAACTATTAGAGATAGAGCGCTGAAATTTGCACACGGAATAATAAATATTTTTCACAAACTATATAACATATATGGATTCTACAGACACGCGTGTATTTCTAAATTCTTGTAGTGTAAGAAAAAGTCAAGTTTGTTATTTCCGGATGAGAAATCTGGCCTCCAGGAACGTTAAAATAAAAGCATTGTTTTTTCGCATTTTGCAAGCTCTGACAATTTCTAATTCAAACGGCTCTATCTCCTAAACTATTACAGCTACAGCGCTGAAATTTGCACACGTAATATTATATATATTGTCCTTTAATCTGAGTCTTAAACGAAGTTTCTCCGAAAATCAGAACGAGCATGAGATGGAAATATTCTACAGTTACTAGGAAGAAACTAATGGCGATACTTTTGCGATTTTCTTAAAAACTAAGTTTCTAATCGAAAAATGAATATCACCAGTGAATTTCCCATAAAATTTCGAGCTTGGTCCGTGGTTTTCAAAAAAATCCGTGCCATGTCTTAAATCGGACAACTTCGTCGATCTTTAAATGGCTCTATCTCCTAAACTATTAGAGCTAGAGCGCTGAAATTTGCACACGGAATAATAAATATTTTTCACAAACTATATAACATATATGGATTCTACAGACACGCGTGTGTTTCTAAGTTCTTGTAGTGTAAGAAAAAGTCAAGTTTTTTATTTCCGGATGAGAAATCTGGCCTCCAGGAACCTTAAAATAAAAGCTTTGTTTTTTCGCATTTTGCAAGCTCTGACAATTATTAATTCAAACGGCTCTATCTCCTAAACTATTACAGCTACAGCGCTGAAATTTGCACACGTAATATTATATATATTGGCCTTTAATCTGAGTCTTAAACGAAGTTTCTCCGAAAATCAGAACGAGCATGAGTTGGAAATATTTTACAGTTACTAGGAAGAAATTGACTCTAATGGCGATACTTTTGCAATTTCTTAAAAACTAAGTTTCTAATCGAAAAATGAATATCACCAGTGAATTTCCCATAAAATTCGAGCTTGGTCCGTGGTTTTCAAAAAAATCCGTGCCATGTCTTAAATCGGACAACTTCGTCGATCTTTAAATGGCTCTATCTCCTAAACTATTAGAGCTAGAGCGCTGAAAATTGCACACGGAATAATAAATATTTTTCACAAACTATATAACATATATGGATTCTATAGACACGCGTGTATTTCTAAATACTTGTAGTGTAAGAAAAAGTCAAGTTTTTTATTTCCGGATGAGAAATCTGGCCTCCAGGAACCTTAAAATAAAAGCTTTGTTTTTTCGCATTTTGCAAGCTCTGACAATTTCTAATCATACGGCTCTATCTCCTAAACTATTACAGCTACCGCGCTGAAATTTGCACACGTAATATTATATATATTGGCCTTTAATCTGTGTCTGAAACGAAGTTTCTCCAAAAATCAGAACGAGTATGAGATGGAAATATTCTACAGTAACTAGGAAGAAATTGACTCTAATGGCGATACTTTTGCGATTTTCTTAAAAACTAAGTTCTAATCGAAAAATGAATATCACCAGTGAATTCCCATAAAATTTCGAGCTTGGTCCGTGGTTTTCAAAAAAATCCGTGCCATGTCTTAAATCGGACAACTTCGTCGATCATTAAATGGCTCTATCTCCTAAACTATTAGAGCTAGAGCGCTGTAATTTGCACCCGGAATAATAAATATTTTTCACAAACTATATAACATATATGGATTCTACAGACACGCGTGTATTTCTAAATTCTTGTAGTGTAAGAAAAAGTCAAGTTTTTTATTTCCGGATGAGAAATCTGGCCCCCAGGAACCTTAAAATAAAGGTTTGTTTTTTCGCATTTTTCAAGCTCTGACAATTTCTAATTCAAACGGCTCTATCTCCTAAACTATTACAGCTACAGCGCTGAAATTTGAACACGTAATATTATATATATTGGCCTTTAATCTGAGTCTTAAACGAAGTTTCTCCGAAAATCAGAACGAGTATGAGATGGAAATATTCTACAGTAACTAGGAAGAAATTAACTCTAATGGCGATACTTTTGCGATTTTCTTAAAAACTAAGTTTCTAATCGAAAAATGAATATCACCAGTGAATTTCCCATAAAATTTCGAGCTTGGTCCGTGGTTTTCAAAAAAATCCGTGCCATGTCTTAAATCGGACAACTTCGTCGATCTTTAAATGGCTTTATCTCTTAAACTATTAGAGCTAGAGCGCTGAAATTTGCACACGGAATAATAAATATTTTTCACAAACTATATAACATATATGGATTCTACAGACACGCGTGTATTTCTAAATTCTTGTAGTGTAAGAAAAAGTCAAGTTTTTTATTTCCGGATGAGAAATCTGGCCTCCAGGAACCTTAAAATAAAAGCTTTGTTTTTTCGCATTTTGCAAGCTCTGACAATTATTAATTCAAACGGCTCTATCTCCTAAACTATTACAGCTACAGCGCTGAAATTTGCACACGTAATATTATATATATTGGCCTTTAATCTGAGTCTTAAACGAAGTTTCTCCGAAAATCAGAACGAGCATGAGATGGAAATATTCTACAGTAACTAGGAAGAAATTGACTCTAATGGCAATACTTTTGCGATTTTCTTAAAAACTAAGGTTCTAATCGAAAAATGAATATCATTAGTGAATTTCCCATAAAATTTCGAGCTTGGTCCGTGGTTTTCAAAAAAATCCGTGCCATGTCTTAAATCGGACAACTTCGTCGATCTTTAAATGGCTCTATCTCCTAAACTATTAAAGCTAGAGCGCTGAAATTTGCACACGGAATAATAAATATTTTTCACAAACTATATAACATATATGGAATCTACAGACACGCGTGTGTTTCTAAATTCTTGTAGTGTAAGAAAAAAGTCAAGTTTTTATTTCCGGATGAGAAATCTGGCCTCCAGGAACCTTAAAATCAAAGCTTTGTTTTTTCGCATTTGCAAGCTCTGACAATTATTAATTCAAACGGCTCTATCTCCTAAACTATTACAGCTACAGCGCTGAAATTTGCACACGTAATATTATATATATTGGCCTTTAATCTGAGTCTTAAACGAAGTTTCTCCGAAAATCAGAACGAGCATGAGTTGGAAATATTCTACAGTTACTAGGAAGAAATTGACTCTAATGGCGATACTTTTGCGATTTTCTTAAAAAACTAAGTTTCTAATCGAAAAGTGAATATCACCAGTGAATTTCCCATAAAATTTCGAGCTTGGTCCGTGGTTTTCAAAAAAATCCGTGCCATGTCTTAAATCGGACAACTTCGTCGATCTTTAAATGGCTCTATCTCCTAAACTATTAGAGCTAGAGCGCTGAAATTTGCCACACGGAATAATAAATATTTTTCACAAACTATATAACATTATGGATTCTACAGACACGCGTGTATTTCTAAATTCTTGTAGTGTAAGAAAAAGTCAAGTTTTTTATTTCCGGATGAGAATCTGGCCTCCAGGAACCTTAAAATAAAAGCTTTGTTTTTTCGCATTTTGCAAGCTCTGACAATTATTAATTCAAACGGCTCTATCTCCTAAACTATTACAGCTACAGCGCTGAAATTTGCACACGTAATATTATATATATTGGCCTTTAATCTGAGGCTTAAACGAAGTTTCTCCGAAAATCAGAACGAGCATGAGATGGAAATATTCTACAGTAACTAGGAAGAAATTGACTCTAATGGCAATACTTTTGCGATTTTCTTAAAAACTAAGGTTCTAATCGAAAAATGAATATCATTAGTGAATTTCCCATAAAATTTCGAGCTTGGTCCGTGGTTTTCAAAAAAATCCGTGCCATGTCTTAAATCGGACAACTTCGTCGATCTTTAAATGGCTCTATCTCCTAAACTATTAAAGCTAGAGCGCTGAAATTTGCACACGGAATAATAAATATTTTTCACAAACTATATAACATATATGGAATCTACAGACACGCGTGTGTTTCTAAATTCTTGTAGTGTAAGAAAAAGTCAAGTTTTTTATTTCCGGATGAGAAATCTGGCCTCCAGGAACCTTAAAATCAAAGCTTTGTTTTTTCGCATTTTGCAAGCTCTGACAATTATTAATTCAAAACGGCTCTATCTCCTAAACTATTACAGCTACAGCGCTGAAATTTGCACACGTAATATTATATATATTGGCCTTTAATCTGAGTCTTAAACGAAGTTTCTCCGAAAATCAGAACGAGCATGAGTTGGAAATATTCTACAGTTACTAGGAAGAAATTGACTCTAATGGCGATACTTTTTGCGATTTTCTTAAAACTAAGTTTCTAATCGAAAAGTGAATATCACCAGTGAATTTCCCATAAAATTTCGAGCTTGGTCCGTGGTTTTCAAAAAAATCCGTGCCATGTCTTAAATCGGACAACTTCGTCGATCTTTAAATGGCTCTATCTCCTAAACTATTAGAGCTAGAGCGCTGAAATTTGCACACGGATTAATAAATATTTTTCACAAACTATATAACATATATGGATTCTACAGACACGCGTGTGTTTCTAAATTCTTGTAGTGTAAGAAAAAGTCAAGTTTGTTATTTCCGGATGAGAAATCTGGCCTTCAGGAACGTTAAAATAAAAGCATTGTTTTTTCGCATTTTGCAAGCTCTGACAATTTCTAATTCAAACGGCTCTATCTCCTAAACTATTACAGCTACAGCGCTGAAATTTGCACACGTAATATTATATATATTGGCCTTTAATCTGAGTCTTAAACGAGTTTCCTCCGAAATCAGAACGAGCATGAGATGGAAATATTCTGCAGTTACTAGGAAGAAATTGACTCTAATGGCGATACTTTTGCGATTTTCTTAAAAACTAAGTTTCTAATCGAAAAATGAATATCACCAGTGAATTTCCCATAAAATTTCGAGCTTGGTCCGTGGTTTTCAAAAAAATCCGTGCCATGTCTTAAATCGGACAACTTCGTCGATCTTTAAATGGCACTATCTCCTAAACTATTAGAGCTAGAGCGCTGAAATTTGCACAAGGAATAATAAATATTTTTCACAAACTATATAACATATATGGATTCTACAGACACGCGTGTATTTCTAATTCTTGTAGTGTAAGAAAAAGTCAAGTTTTTTATTTCCGGATGAGAAATCTGGCCTCCAGGAACCTTAAAATAAAAGCTTTGTTTTTTCGCATTTTGCAAGCTGTGACTATTATTCATTCAAACGGCTCTATCTCCTAAACTATTACAGCTACAGCGCTGAAATTTGCACACGTAATATTATATATATTGGCTTTTAATCTGAGACTGAAACGACGTTTCTCCGAAAATTAGAACGAGCAAGAGATGGAAATATTCTACAGTTACTAGGAAGAAATTGACTCTAATGGCGATACTTTTGCGATTTTCTTAAAAACTAAGTTTCTAATCGAAAAATGAATATCACCAGTGAATTTCCCATAAAATTTCGAGCTTGGTCCGTGGTTTTCAAAACAATCCGTGCCATGTCTTAAATCGGACAACTTCGTCGATCTTTAAATGGCTCTATCTCCTAAACTATTAGAGCTAGAGCGCTGAAATTTGCACACGGAATATAAATATTTTTCACAAACATATAACATATATGGATTCTACAGACACGCGTGTGTTTCTAAATTCTTGTAGTGTAAGAAAAAGTCAAGTTTTTTATTTCCGGATGAGAAATCTGGCCTCCAGGAACCTTAAAATAAAAGCTATGTTTTTTCGCATTTTGCAAGCTCTGACAATTATTAATTCAAACGGCTCTATCTCCTAAACTATTACAGCTACAGCGCTGAAATTTGCACACGTAATATTATATATATTGGCCTTAATCTGAGTCTTAAACGAAGTTTCTCCGAAAATCAGAACGAGCATGAGATGGAAATATTCTGCAGTTACTAGGAAGAAATTGACTCTAATGGCGATACTTTTGCGATTTTCTTAAAACTAAGTTTCTAATCGAAAAATGAATATCACCAGTGAATTCCCATAAAATTTCGAGCTTGGCCCGTGGTTTTCAAAAAAATCCGTGCCATGTCTTAAATCGGACAACTTCGTCGATCTTTAAATGGCTCTATCTCCTAAACTATTAGAGCTAAAGCGCTGAAATTTGCATACGGAATAATAAATATTTTTCACAAACTATATAACATATATGGATTCTACAGACACGCGTGTATTTCTAAATTCTTGTAGTGTAAGAAAAAGTCAAGTTGTTATTTCCGGATGAGAAATCTGGCCTCCAGGAACCTTAAAATAAAGCATTGTTTTTTCGCATTTTGCAAGCTGTGACTATTATTCATTCAAACGGCTCTATCTCCTAAAACTATTACAGCTACAGCGCTGAAATTTGCACACGTAATATTATATATATTGGCCTTTAATCTGAGTCTGAAACGAATTTTCTTCGAAATCAGAACGAGCGAGAGATGGAAATATTTCTACAGTTACTAGGAAGAAATTGACTCTAATGGCGATACTTTTGCGATTTTCTTAAAAACTAAGTTTCTAATCGAAAAATGAATATCACCAGTGAATTTCCCATAAAATTTCGAGCTTGGTCCGTGGTTTTCAAAAAAAAATCCGTGCCATGTCTTAAATCGGACAACTTCGTCGATCTTTAAATGGCTCTATCTCCTAAACTATTAGAGCTAGAGCGCTGAAATTTGCACACGGAATAATAAATATTTTTCACAAACTATATAACATATATGGATTCTACAGACACGCGTGTGTTTCTAAATTCTTGTAGTGTAAGAAAAAGTCAAGTTTTTTATTTCCGGATGAGAAATCTGGCCTCCAGGAACCTTAAAATAAAAGCTTTGTTTTTTCGCATTTTGCAAGCTCTGACAATTTCTAATTCAAACGGCTCTATCTCCTAAACTATTACAGCTACAGCGCTGAAATTTGCACACGTAATATTATATATATTGGCCTTTAATCTGAGTCTGAAACGAAGTTTCTCCGAAAATCAGAACGAGCAAGAGATGGAAATATTCTACAGTTACTAGGAAGAAATTGACTCTAATGGCGATACTTTTGCGATTTTCTTAAAAACTAAGTTTCTAAACGAAAAATGAATATCACCAGTGAATTTCCCATAAAATTTCGAGCTTGGTCCGTGGTTTTCAAAAAAATCCGTGCCATGTCTTAAATCGGACAACTTCGTCGATCTTTAAATGGCTCTATCTCCTAAACTATTAGAGCTAGAGCGCTGAAATTTGCACACGGAATAATAAATATTTTTCACAAACTATATAACATATATGGATTCTACAGACACGCGTGTGTTTCTAAATTCTTGTAGTGTAAGAAAAAGTCAAGTTTTTTATTTCCGGATGAGAAATCTGGCCTCCAGGAACCTTAAAATAAAAGCTTTGTTTTTTCGCATTTTGCAAGCTCTGACAATTATTAATTCAAACGGCTCTATCTCCTAAACTATTACAGCTACAGCGCTGAAATTTGCACACGTCATATTAATTTATATTGGCCTTTAATCTGAGTCTTAAACGTAGTTTCTCCGAAAATCAGAACGAGCAGGAGATGGATATTTCTACAGTTACTAGGAAGAAATTGACTCTAATGCGATACTTTTGCATTTATCTTAAAAACTAAGTTCTAATCGAAAAATGATATCACCAGTGAATTTCCCATAAAATTTCGAGCTTGGTCCGTGGTTTTCAAAAAAATCCGTGCCATGTCTTAAATCGGACAACTTCGTCGATCTTTAAATGGCTCTATCTCCTAAACTATTAGAGCTAGAGCGCTGAAATTTGCACACGTAATATTATATATATTGGCCTTTAATCTGAGTCTTAAACGAAGTTTCTCCGAAAATCAGAACGAGCATGAGATGGAAATATTCTACAGTAACTAGGAAGAAATTGACTCTAATGGCAATACTTTTGCGATTTTCTTAAAAACTAAGGTTCTAATCGAAAAATGAATATCATTAGTGAATTTCCCATAAAATTTCGAGCTTGGTCCGTGGTTTTCAAAAAAAATCCGTGCCATGTCTTAAATCGGACAACTTCGTCGATCTTTAAAATGGCTCTATCTCCTAAACTATTAAAGCTAGAGCGCTGAAATTTGCACACGGAATAATAAATATTTTTCACAACTATATAACATATATGGAATCTACAGACACGCGTGTGTTTCTAAATTCTTGTAGTGTAAGAAAAAGTCAAGTTTTTTATTTCCGGATGAGAAATCTGGCCTCCAGGAACCTTAAAATCAAAGCTTTGTTTTTTCGCATTTGCAAGCTCTGACAATTATTAATTCAAACGGCTCTATCTCCTAAACTATTACAGCTACAGCGCTGAAATTTGCACACGTAATATTATATTATTGGCCTTTAATCTGAGTCTTAAACGAAGTTTCTCCGAAAATCAGAACGAGCATGAGTTGGAAATATTCTACAGTTACTAGGAAGAAATTGACTCTAATGGCGATACTTTTGCGATTTTCTTAAAAACTAAGTTTCTAATCGAAAAGTGAATATCACCAGTGAATTTCCCATAAAATTTCGAGCTTGGTCCGTGGTTTTCAAAAAAATCCGTGCCATGTCTTAAATCGGACAACTCGTCGATCTTTAAATGGCTCTATCTCCTAAACTATTAGAGCTAGAGCGCTGAAATTTGCACACGGAATAATAAATATTTTTCACAAACTATATATCATATATGGATTCTACAGACACGCGTGTGTTTCTAATTCTTGTAGTGTAAGAAAAAGTCAGGTTTGTTATTTCCGGATGAGAAATCTGGCCTTCAGGAACGTTAAAATAAAGCATTGTTTTTTCGCTTTTTGCAAGCTCTGACAATTTCTAATTCAAACGGCTCTATCTCCTAAACTATTACAGCTACAGCGCTGAAATTTTGCACACGTAATATTATATATATTGGCCTTTAATCTGAGTCTTAAACGAAGTTTCTCCGAAATCAGAACGAGCATGAGATGGAAATATTCTGCAGTTACTAGGAAGAAATTGACTCTAATGGCGATACTTTTGCGATTTTCTTAAAAACTAAGTTTCTAATCGAAAAATGAATATCACCAGTGAATTTCCCATAAAATTTCGAGCTTGGTCCGTGGTTTTCAAAAAATCCGTGCCATGTCTTAAATCGGACAACTTCGTCGATCTTTAAATGGCACTATCTCCTAAACTATTAGAGCTAGAGCGCTGAAATTTGCACACGGAATAATAAATATTTTTCACAAACTATATAACATATATGGATTCTACAGACACGCGTGTATTCTAAATTCTTGTAGTGTAAGAAAAAGTCAAGTTTTTTATTTCCGGATGAGAAATCTGGCCTCCAGGAACCTTAAAATAAAAGCTTTGTTTTTTCGCATTTTGCAAGCTGTGACTATTATTCATTCAAACGGCTCTATCTCCTAAACTATTACAGCTACAGCGCTGAAATTTGCACACGTAATATTATATATATTGGCTTTTAATCTGAGACTGAAACGACGTTTCTCCGAAAATTAGAACGAGCAAGAGATGGAAATATTCTACAGTTACTAGGAAGAAATTGACTCTAATGGCGATACTTTTGCGATTTTCTTAAAAACTAAGTTTCTAATCGAAAAATGAATATCACCAGTGAATTTCCCATAAAATTTCGAGCTTGGTCCGTGGTTTTCAAAACAATCCGTGCCATGTCTTAAATCGGACAACTTCGTCGATCTTTAAATGGCTCTATCTCCTAAACTATTAGAGCTAGAGCGCTGAAATTTGCACACGGAATAATAAATATTTTTCACAAACTATAACATATATGGATTCTACAGACACGCGTGTATTTCTAAATTCTTGTAGTGTAAGAAAAAGTCAAGTTTTTTATTTCCGGATGAGAAATCTGGCCCCAGGAACCTTAAAATAAAAGCATTGTTTTTTCGCATTTTGCAAACTCTGACAATTATTAATTCAAACGGCTCTATCTCCTAAACTATCACAGCTACAGCGCTGAAATTTGCACACGTAATATTATATATATTGGCCTTTAATCTGAGTCTTAAACGAAGTTTTTCCGAAAATCAGAACGAGCATGAGATGGAAATATTCTACAGTTACTAGGAGAAATTGACTGTAATGGCGATACTTTTGCGATTTTTCTTAAAAACTAAGTTTCTAATCGAAAAATGAATATCACCAGTGAATTTCCCATAAAATTTCGAGCTTGGTCCGTGGTTTTCAAAAAATCCGTGCCATGTCTTAAATCGGACAACTTCGTCGATCTTTAAATGGCTCTATCTCCTAAACTATTAGAGCTAGAGCGCTGAAATTTGCACACGGAATAATAAATATTTTTCACAAACTATATAACATATATGGATTCTACAGACACGCGTGTATTTCTAAATTCTTGTAGTGTAAGAAAAGTCAAGTTTTTTATTTCCGGATGAGAAATCTTGCTTCCAGGAACCTAAAAATAAAAGCATTGTTTTTTTCGCATTTTGCAAGCTCTGACAATTATTAATTCAAACGGCTCTATCTCCTAAACTATTACAGCTACAGCGCTGAAATTTGCACACGTAATATTATATATATTGGCCTTTAATCTGAGTCTTAAACGAAGTTCTCCGAAAATCAGAACGAGCATGAGATGGAAATATTCTACAGTTACTAGGAAGAAATGGACTCTAATGGCGATACTTTTGCGATTTTCCTTAAAACTACGTTTCTAATCGAAAAATGAATATCACCAGTGAATTTCCCATAAAATTTCGAGCTTGGTCCGTGGGTTTCAAAAAAATCCGTGCCATGTCTTAAATCGGACAACTTCGTCGATCTTTAAATGGCTCTATCTCCTAAAACTATTAGAGCTAGAGCGCTGAAATTTGCACACGGAATAATAAATATTTTTTAAACAACTAAATAACATAATGGATTCTACAGACACGCGTGTATTTCTAAATTCTTGTAGTGTAAGAAAAAGTCAAGTTTTTTATTTCCGGATGAGAAATCTGGCCTCCAGGAACCTTAAAATAAAAGCATTGTTTTTTCGCATTTTGCAAGCTCTGACAATTATTAATTCAAACGGCTCTATCTCCTAAACTATTACAGCTACAGCGCTGAAATTTGCACACGTAATATTATATAATGGCCTTTAATCTGAGTCTTAAACGAAGTTTCTCCGAAAATCAGAACGAGCATGAGATGGAAATATTCTACAGAAATATTCTACAGTTACTAGGAAGAAATTGACTCTAATGGTGATACTTTTGCGATTTTCTTAAAAACTAAGTTTCTAATCGAAAAATGAATATCACCAGTGAATTTCCCATAAAATTTCGAGCTTGGTCCGTGGTTTTCAAAAAAATACGCGCCATGTCTTAAATCGGACAACTTCGTCGATCTTTAAATGGCTCTATCTCCTAAACTATTAGAGCTAGAGCGCTGAAATTTGCACAAGGAATAATAAATATTTTTCACAAACTATATAACATATATGGATTCTACAGACACGCGTGTATTTCTAAATTCTTGTAGTGTAAGAAAAAGTCAAGTTTTTTATTTCCGGATGAGAAATCTGGCCTCAAGGAACCTTAAAATAAAAGCATTGTTTTTTCGCATTTTGCAAGCTCTGACAATTATTAATTCAAACGGCTCTATCTCCTAAACTATTACAGCTACAGCGCTGAAATTTGCACACGTAATATTATATATATTGGCCTTTAATCTGAGTCTTAAACGAAGTTTCTCCGAAAATCAGAACGAGCATGAGATGGAAATATTCTACAGTTACTAGGAAGAAATTGACTCTAATGGCGATACTTTTGCGATTTTCTTAAAAACTACGTTTCTAATCGAAAAATGAATATCACCAGTGAATTTCCCATAAAATTTCGAGCTTGGTCCGTGGTTTTCAAAAAAATCCGTGCCATGTCTTAAATCGGACAACTTCGTCGATCTTTAAATGGCTCTATCTCCTAAACTATTAGAGCTAGAGCGCTGAAATTTGCACACGGAATAATAAATATTTTTCACAAACTATATAACATATATGGATTCTACAGACACGCGTGTATTTCTAAATTCTTGTAGTGTAAGAAAAAGTCAAGTTTTTTATTTCCGGATGAGAAATCTGGCCCCCAGGAACCTTAAAATAAAAGCATTGTTTTTTCGCATTTTGCAAACTCTGACAATTATTATTTCAAACGGCTCTATCTCCTAAACTATTACAGCTACAGCGCTGAAATTTGCACACGTAATATTATATATATTGGCCTTTAATCTGAGTCTTAAACGAAGTTTCTCCGAAAATCAGAAGGAGCATGAGATGGAAATATTCTACAGTTACTAGGAAGAAATTGACTGTAATGGCGATACTTTTGCGATTTTCTTAAAAACTAAGTTTCTAATCGAAAAATGAATATCACCAGTGAATTTCCCATAAAATTTCGAGCTTGGTGCGTGGTTTTCAAAAAAATCCGTGCCATGTCTTTAAACGGACAACTTCGTCGATCTTTAAATGGCTCTATCTCCTAAACTATTAGAGCTAGAGCGCTGAAATTTGCACACGGAATAATAAATATTTTTCACAAACTATATAACATATATGGATTCTACAGACACGCGTGTATTTCTAAATTCTTGTAGTGTAAGAAAAAGTCAAGTTTTTTATTTCCGGATGAGAAATCTGGCCTCCAGGAACTTTAAAATAAAAGCATTGTTTTTTCGCATTTTGCAAGCTCTGACAATTATTAATTCAAAGGGCTCTATCTCCTAAACTATTACAGCTACAGCGCTGAAATTTGCACACGTAATATTATATATAATGGCCTTTAATCTGAGTCTTAAACGAAGTTTCTCCGAAAATCAGAACGAGCATGAGATGGAAATATTCTACAGTTACTAGGAAGAAATTGACTCTAATGGTGATACTTTTGCGATTTTCTTAAAAACTAAGTTTCTAATCGAAAAATGAATATCACCAGTGAATTTCCCATAAAATTTCGAGCTTGGTCCGTGGTTTTCAAAAAAATACGTGCCATGTCTTAAATCGGACAACTTCGTCGATCTTTAAATGGCTCTATCTCCTAAACTATTAGAGCTAGAGCGCTGAAATTTGCACAAAGAATAATAAATATTTTTCACAAACTATATAACATATATGGATTCTACAGACACGCGTGTATTTCTAAATTCTTGTAGTGTAAGAAAAAGTCAAGTTTTTTATTTCCGGATGAGAAATCTGGCCTCAAGGAACCTTAAAATAAAAGCATTGTTTTTTCGCATTTTGCAAGCTCTGACAATTATTAATTCAAACGGCTCTATCTCCTAAACTATTACAGCTACAGCGCTGAAATTTGCACACGTAATATTATATATATTGGCCTTTAATCTGAGTCTTAAACGAAGTTTCTCCGAAAATCAGAACGAGCATGAGATGGAAATATTCTACAGTTACTAGGAAGAAATTGACTCTAATGGCGATACTTTTGCGATTTTCTTAAAAACTACGTTTCTAATCGAAAAATGAATATCACCAGTGAATTTCCCATAAAATTTCGAGCTTGGTCCGTGGTTTTCAAAAAAATCCGTGCCATGTCTTAAATCGGACAACTTCGTCGATCTTTAAATGGCTCTATCTCCTAAACTATTAGAGCTAGAGCGCTGAAATTTGCACACGGAATAATAAATATTTTTCACAAACTATATAACATATATGGATTCTACAGACACGCGTGTATTTCTAAATTCTTGTAGTGTAAGAAAAAGTCAAGTTTTTTATTTCCGGATGAGAAATCTGGCCCCCAGGAACCTTAAAATAAAAGCATTGTTTTTTCGCATTTTGCAAACTCTGACAATTATTATTTCAATCGGCTCTATCTCCTAAACTATTACAGCTACAGCGCTGAAATTTGCACACGTAATATTATATATATTGGCCTTTAATCTGAGTCTTAAACGAAGTTTCTCCGAAAATCAGAAGGAGCATGAGATGGAAATATTCTACAGTTACTAGGAAGAAATTGACTGTAATGGCGATACTTTTGCGATTTTCTTAAAAACTAAGTTTCTAATCGAAAAATGAATATCACCAGTGAATTTCCCATAAAATTTCGAGCTTGGTGCGTGGTTTTCAAAAAAATCCGTGCCATGTCTTTAAACGGACAACTTCGTCGATCTTTAAATGGCTCTATCTCCTAAACTATTAGAGCTAGAGCGCTGAAATTTGCACACGGAATAATAAATATTTTTCACAAACTATATAACATATATGGATTCTACAGACACGCGTGTATTTCTAAATTCTTGTAGTGTAAGAAAAAGTCAAGTTTTTTATTTCCGGATGAGAAATCTTGCCTCCAGGAACCTTAAAATAAAAGCATTGTTTTTTCGCATTTTGTAAGCTCTGACAATTATTAATTCAAACGGCTCTATCTCCTAAACTATTACAGCTACAGCGCTGAAATTTGCACACGTAATATTATATATATTGGCCTTTAATCTGAGTCTTAAACGAAGTTTCTCCGAAAATCAGAACGAGCATGAGATGGAAATATTCTACAGTTCCTAGGAAGAAATTGACTCTAATGGCGATACTTTTGCGATTTTCTTAAAAACTAAGTTTCTAATCGAAAAATGAATATCACCCGTGAATTTCCCATAAAATTTCGAGCTTGGTCCGTGGTTTTCAAAAAAATCCGTGCCATGTCTTAAATCGGACAACTTCGTCGATCTTTAAATGGCTCTATCTCCTAAACTATTAGAGCTAGTGCGCTGAAATTTGCACACGGAATAATAAATATTTTTCACAAACTATGTAACAAATGGATTCTATAGACACGCGTGTATTTCTAAATTCTTGTAGTGTAAGGAAAAGTCAAGTTCTTTATTTCCGGATGTGAAATCTGGCCTCCAGGAACCTTAAAATAAAAGCATTGTTTTTTCGCATTTTGCAAGCTCTGACAATTATTAATTCAAACGGCTCTATCTCCTAAACTATTACAGCTACAGCGCTGAAATTTGCACACGTAATATTATATATATTGGCCTTTAATCTGAGTCTTAAACGAAGTTTCTCCGAAAATCAGAACGAGCATGAGATGGAAATATTCTACAGTTACTAGGAAGAAATTGACTGTAATGGCGATACTTTTGCGATTTTCTTAAAAACTAAGTTTCTAATCGAAAAATGAATATCACCCGTGAATTTCCCATAAAATTTCGAGCTTGGTCCGTGGTTTTAAAAAAAATCCGTGCCATGTCTTAAATCGGACAACTTCGTCGATCTTTAAATGGCTCTATCTCCTAAACTATTAGAGCTAGAGCGCTGAAATTTGCACACGGAATAATAAATATTTTTCACAAACTATATAACATATATGGATTCTACAGACACGCGTGTATTTCTAAATTCTTGTAGTGTAAGAAAAAGTCAAGTTTTTTATTTCCGGATGAGAAATCTGGCCTCCAGGAACCTTAAAATAAAAGCATTGTTTTTTCGCATTTTGCAATCTCTGACAATTATTAATTCAAACGGCTCTATCTCCTAAACTACTACAGCTACAGCGCTGAAATTTGCACACGTAATATTATATATATTGGCCTTTAATCTGAGTCTTAAACGAAGATTCTCCGAAAATCAGAACGAGCATGAGATGGAAATATTCTACAGTTACTAGGAAGAAATTGACTCTAATGGCGATACTTTTGCATTTATCTTAAAAACTAAGTTTCTAATCGAAAAATGAATATCACCAGTGAATTTCCCATAAAATTTCGAGCTTGGTCCGTGGTTTTCAAAAAAATCCGTGCCATGTCTTAAATCGGACAACTTCGTCGATCTTTAAATGGCTCTATCTCCTAAACTATTAGAGCTAGAGCGCTGAAATTTGCACACGTAATATTATATATATTGGCCTTTAATCTGAGTCTTAAACGAAGTTTCTCCGAAAATCAGAACGAGCATGAGATGGAAATATTCTACAGTAACTAGGAAGAAATTGACTCTAATGGCAATACTTTTGCGATTTTCTTAAAAACTAAGGTTCTAATCGAAAAATGAATATCATTAGTGAATTTCCCATAAAATTTCGAGCTTGGTCCGTGGTTTTCAAAAAAATCCGTGCCATGTCTTAAATCGGACAACTTCGTCGATCTTTAAATGGCTCTATCTCCTAAACTATTAAAGCTAGAGCGCTGAAATTTGCACACGGAATAATAAATATTTTTCACAAACTATATAACATATATGGAATCTACAGACACGCGTGTGTTTCTAAATTCTTGTAGTGTAAGAAAAAGTCAAGTTTTTTATTTCCGGATGAGAAATCTGGCCTCCAGGAACCTTAAAATCAAAGCTTTGTTTTTTCGCATTTTGCAAGCTCTGACAATTATTAATTCAAACGGCTCTATCTCCTAAACTATTACAGCTACAGCGCTGAAATTTGCACACGTAATATTATATATATTGGCCTTTAATCTGAGTCTTAAACGAAGTTTCTCCGAAAATCAGAACGAGCATGAGTTGGAAATATTCTACAGTTACTAGGAAGAAATTGACTCTAATGGCGATACTTTTGCGATTTTCTTAAAAACTAAGTTTCTAATCGAAAAGTGAATATCACCAGTGAATTTCCCATAAAATTTCGAGCTTGGTCCGTGGTTTTCAAAAAAATCCGTGCCATGTCTTAAATCGGACAACTTCGTCGATCTTTAAATGGCTCTATCTCCTAAACTATTAGAGCTAGAGCGCTGAAATTTGCACACGGAATAATAAATATTTTTCACAAACTATATAACATATATGGATTCTACAGACACGCGTGTGTTTCTAAATTCTTGTAGTGTAAGAAAAAGTCAGGTTTGTTATTTCCGGATGAGAAATCTGGCCTTCAGGAACGTTAAAATAAAAGCATTGTTTTTTCGCATTTTGCAAGCTCTGACAATTTCTAATTCAAACGGCTCTATCTCCTAAACTATTACAGCTACAGCGCTGAAATTTGCACACGTAATATTATATATATTGGCCTTTAATCTGAGTCTTAAACGAAGTTTCTCCGAAAATCAGAACGAGCATGAGATGGAAATATTCTGCAGTTACTAGGAAGAAATTGACTCTAATGGCGATACTTTTGCGATTTTCTTAAAAACTAAGTTTCTAATCGAAAAATGAATATCACCAGTGAATTTCCCATAAAATTTCGAGCTTGGTCCGTGGTTTTCAAAAAAATCCGTGCCATGTCTTAAATCGGACAACTTCGTCGATCTTTAAATGGCACTATCTCCTAAACTATTAGAGCTAGAGCGCTGAAATTTGCACACGGAATAATAAATATTTTTCACAAACTATATAACATATATGGATTCTACAGACACGCGTGTATTTCTAAATTCTTGTAGTGTAAGAAAAAGTCAAGTTTTTTATTTCCGGATGAGAAATCTGGCCTCCAGGAACCTTAAAATAAAAGCTTTGTTTTTTCGCATTTTGCAAGCTGTGACTATTATTCATTCAAACGGCTCTATCTCCTAAACTATTACAGCTACAGCGCTGAAATTTGCACACGTAATATTATATATATTGGCTTTTAATCTGAGACTGAAACGACGTTTCTCCGAAAATTAGAACGAGCAAGAGATGGAAATATTCTACAGTTACTAGGAAGAAATTGACTCTAATGGCGATACTTTTGCGATTTTCTTAAAAACTAAGTTTCTAACCGAAAAATGAATATCACCAGTGAATTTCCCATAAAATTTCGAGCTTGGTCCGTGGTTTTCAAAACAATCCGTGCCATGTCTTAAATCGGACAACTTCGTCGATCTTTAAATGGCTCTATCTCCTAAACTATTAGAGCTAGAGCGCTGAAATTTGCACACGGAATAATAAATATTTTTCACAAACTATATAACATATATGGATTCTACAGACACGCGTGTATTTCTAAATTCTTGTAGTGTAAGAAAAAGTCAAGTTTTTTATTTCCGGATGAGAAATCTGGCCCCCAGGAACCTTAAAATAAAAGCATTGTTTTTTCGCATTTTGCAAACTCTGACAATTATTAATTCAAACGGCTCTATCTCCTAAACTATCACAGCTACAGCGCTGAAATTTGCACACGTAATATTATATATATTGGCCTTTAATCTGAGTCTTAAACGAAGTTTTTCCGAAAATCAGAACGAGCATGAGATGGAAATATTCTACAGTTACTAGGAAGAAATTGACTGTAATGGCGATACTTTTGCGATTTTCTTAAAAACTAAGTTTCTAATCGAAAAATGAATATCACCAGTGAATTTCCCATAAAATTTCGAGCTTGGTCCGTGGTTTTCAAAAAATCCGTGCCATGTCTTAAATCGGACAACTTCGTCGATCTTTAAATGGCTCTATCTCCTAAACTATTAGAGCTAGAGCGCTGAAATTTGCACACGGAATAATAAATATTTTTCACAAACTATATAACATATATGGATTCTACAGACACGCGTGTATTTCTAAATTCTTGTAGTGTAAGAAAAAGTCAAGTTTTTTATTTCCGGATGAGAAATCTTGCTTCCAGGAACCTAAAAATAAAAGCATTGTTTTTTCGCATTTTGCAAGCTCTGACAATTATTAATTCAAACGGCTCTATCTCCTAAACTATTACAGCTACAGCGCTGAAATTTGCACACGTAATATTATATATATTGGCCTTTAATCTGAGTCTTAAACGAAGTTTCTCCGAAAATCAGAACGAGCATGAGATGGAAATATTCTACAGTTACTAGGAAGAAATTGACTCTAATGGCGATACTTTTGCGATTTTCTTAAAAACTACGTTTCTAATCGAAAAATGAATATCACCAGTGAATTTCCCATAAAATTTCGAGCTTGGTCCGTGGGTTTCAAAAAAATCCGTGCCATGTCTTAAATCGGACAACTTCGTCGATCTTTAAATGGCTCTATCTCCTAAACTATTAGAGCTAGAGCGCTGAAATTTGCACACGGAATAATAAATATTTTTTAAACAACTAAATAACATATATGGATTCTACAGACACGCGTGTATTTCTAAATTCTTGTAGTGTAAGAAAAAGTCAAGTTTTTTATTTCCGGATGAGAAATCTGGCCTCCAGGAACCTTAAAATAAAAGCATTGTTTTTTCGCATTTTGCAAGCTCTGACAATTATTAATTCAAACGGCTCTATCTCCTAAACTATTACAGCTACAGCGCTGAAATTTGCACACGTAATATTATATATAATGGCCTTTAATCTGAGTCTTAAACGAAGTTTCTCCGAAAATCAGAACGAGCATGAGATGGAAATATTCTACAGTTACTAGGAAGAAATTGACTCTAATGGTGATACTTTTGCGATTTTCTTAAAAACTAAGTTTCTAATCGAAAAATGAATATCACCAGTGAATTTCCCATAAAATTTCGAGCTTGGTCCGTGGTTTTCAAAAAAATACGCGCCATGTCTTAAATCGGACAACTTCGTCGATCTTTAAATGGCTCTATCTCCTAAACTATTAGAGCTAGAGCGCTGAAATTTGCACAAGGAATAATAAATATTTTTCACAAACTATATAACATATATGGATTCTACAGACACGCGTGTATTTCTAAATTCTTGTAGTGTAAGAAAAAGTCAAGTTTTTTATTTCCGGATGAGAAATCTGGCCTCAAGGAACCTTAAAATAAAAGCATTGTTTTTTCGCATTTTGCAAGCTCTGACAATTATTAATTCAAACGGCTCTATCTCCTAAACTATTACAGCTACAGCGCTGAAATTTGCACACGTAATATTATATATATTGGCCTTTAATCTGAGTCTTAAACGAAGTTTCTCCGAAAATCAGAACGAGCATGAGATGGAAATATTCTACAGTTACTAGGAAGAAATTGACTCTAATGGCGATACTTTTGCGATTTTCTTAAAAACTACGTTTCTAATCGAAAAATGAATATCACCAGTGAATTTCCCATAAAATTTCGAGCTTGGTCCGTGGTTTTCAAAAAAATCCGTGCCATGTCTTAAATCGGACAACTTCGTCGATCTTTAAATGGCTCTATCTCCTAAACTATTAGAGCTAGAGCGCTGAAATTTGCACACGGAATAATAAATATTTTTCACAAACTATATAACATATATGGATTCTACAGACACGCGTGTATTTCTAAATTCTTGTAGTGTAAGAAAAAGTCAAGTTTTTTATTTCCGGATGAGAAATCTGGCCCCCAGGAACCTTAAAATAAAAGCATTGTTTTTTCGCATTTTGCAAACTCTGACAATTATTATTTCAAACGGCTCTATCTCCTAAACTATTACAGCTACAGCGCTGAAATTTGCACACGTAATATTATATATATTGGCCTTTAATCTGAGTCTTAAACGAAGTTTCTCCGAAAATCAGAAGGAGCATGAGATGGAAATATTCTACAGTTACTAGGAAGAAATTGACTGTAATGGCGATACTTTTGCGATTTTCTTAAAAACTAAGTTTCTAATCGAAAAATGAATATCACCAGTGAATTTCCCATAAAATTTCGAGCTTGGTGCGTGGTTTTCAAAAAAATCCGTGCCATGTCTTTAAACGGACAACTTCGTCGATCTTTAAATGGCTCTATCTCCTAAACTATTAGAGCTAGAGCGCTGAAATTTGCACACGGAATAATAAATATTTTTCACAAACTATATAACATATATGGATTCTACAGACACGCGTGTATTTCTAAATTCTTGTAGTGTAAGAAAAAGTCAAGTTTTTTATTTCCGGATGAGAAATCTGGCCTCCAGGAACTTTAAAATAAAAGCATTGTTTTTTCGCATTTTGCAAGCTCTGACAATTATTAATTCAAAGGGCTCTATCTCCTAAACTATTACAGCTACAGCGCTGAAATTTGCACACGTAATATTATATATAATGGCCTTTAATCTGAGTCTTAAACGAAGTTTCTCCGAAAATCAGAACGAGCATGAGATGGAAATATTCTACAGTTACTAGGAAGAAATTGACTCTAATGGTGATACTTTTGCGATTTTCTTAAAAACTAAGTTTCTAATCGAAAAATGAATATCACCAGTGAATTTCCCATAAAATTTCGAGCTTGGTCCGTGGTTTTCAAAAAATACGTGCCATGTCTTAAATCGGACAACTTCGTCGATCTTTAAATGGCTCTATCTCCTAAACTATTAGAGCTAGAGCGCTGAAATTTGCACAAAGAATAATAAATATTTTTCACAAACTATATAACATATATGGATTCTACAGACACGCGTGTATTTCTAAATTCTTGTAGTGTAAGAAAAAGTCAAGTTTTTTATTTCCGGATGAGAAATCTGGCCTCAAGGAACCTTAAAATAAAAGCATTGTTTTTTCGCATTTTGCAAGCTCTGACAATTATTAATTCAAACGGCTCTATCTCCTAAACTATTACAGCTACAGCGCTGAAATTTGCACACGTAATATTATATATATTGGCCTTTAATCTGAGTCTTAAACGAAGTTTCTCCGAAAATCAGAACGAGCATGAGATGGAAATATTCTACAGTTACTAGGAAGAAATTGACTCTAATGGCGATACTTTTGCGATTTTCTTAAAAACTACGTTTCTAATCGAAAAATGAATATCACCAGTGAATTTCCCATAAAATTTCGAGCTTGGTCCGTGGTTTTCAAAAAAATCCGTGCCATGTCTTAAATCGGACAACTTCGTCGATCTTTAAATGGCTCTATCTCCTAAACTATTAGAGCTAGAGCGCTGAAATTTGCACACGGAATAATAAATATTTTTCACAAACTATATAACATATATGGATTCTACAGACACGCGTGTATTTCTAAATTCTTGTAGTGTAAGAAAAAGTCAAGTTTTTTATTTCCGGATGAGAAATCTGGCCCCCAGGAACCTTAAAATAAAAGCATTGTTTTTTCGCATTTTGCAAACTCTGACAATTATTATTTCAATCGGCTCTATCTCCTAAACTATTACAGCTACAGCGCTGAAATTTGCACACGTAATATTATATATATTGGCCTTTAATCTGAGTCTTAAACGAAGTTTCTCCGAAAATCAGAAGGAGCATGAGATGGAAATATTCTACAGTTACTAGGAAGAAATTGACTGTAATGGCGATACTTTTGCGATTTTCTTAAAAACTAAGTTTCTAATCGAAAAATGAATATCACCAGTGAATTTCCCATAAAATTTCGAGCTTGGTGCGTGGTTTTCAAAAAAATCCGTGCCATGTCTTTAAACGGACAACTTCGTCGATCTTTAAATGGCTCTATCTCCTAAACTATTAGAGCTAGAGCGCTGAAATTTGCACACGGAATAATAAATATTTTTCACAAACTATATAACATATATGGATTCTACAGACACGCGTGTATTTCTAAATTCTTGTAGTGTAAGAAAAAGTCAAGTTTTTTATTTCCGGATGAGAAATCTTGCCTCCAGGAACCTTAAAATAAAAGCATTGTTTTTTCGCATTTTGTAAGCTCTGACAATTATTAATTCAAACGGCTCTATCTCCTAAACTATTACAGCTACAGCGCTGAAATTTGCACACGTAATATTATATATATTGGCCTTTAATCTGAGTCTTAAACGAAGTTTCTCCGAAAATCAGAACGAGCATGAGATGGAAATATTCTACAGTTCCTAGGAAGAAATTGACTCTAATGGCGATACTTTTGCGATTTTCTTAAAAACTAAGTTTCTAATCGAAAAATGAATATCACCCGTGAATTTCCCATAAAATTTCGAGCTTGGTCCGTGGTTTTCAAAAAAATCCGTGCCATGTCTTAAATCGGACAACTTCGTCGATCTTTAAATGGCTCTATCTCCTAAACTATTAGAGCTAGTGCGCTGAAATTTGCACACGGAATAATAAATATTTTTCACAAACTATGTAACAAATGGATTCTATAGACACGCGTGTATTTCTAAATTCTTGTAGTGTAAGGAAAAGTCAAGTTCTTTATTTCCGGATGTGAAATCTGGCCTCCAGGAACCTTAAAATAAAAGCATTGTTTTTTCGCATTTTGCAAGCTCTGACAATTATTAATTCAAACGGCTCTATCTCCTAAACTATTACAGCTACAGCGCTGAAATTTGCACACGTAATATTATATATATTGGCCTTTAATCTGAGTCTTAAACGAAGTTTCTCCGAAAATCAGAACGAGCATGAGATGGAAATATTCTACAGTTACTAGGAAGAAATTGACTGTAATGGCGATACTTTTGCGATTTTCTTAAAAACTAAGTTTCTAATCGAAAAATGAATATCACCCGTGAATTTCCCATAAAATTTCGAGCTTGGTCCGTGGTTTTAAAAAAAATCCGTGCCATGTCTTAAATCGGACAACTTCGTCGATCTTTAAATGGCTCTATCTCCTAAACTATTAGAGCTAGAGCGCTGAAATTTGCACACGGAATAATAAATATTTTTCACAAACTATATAACATATATGGATTCTACAGACACGCGTGTATTTCTAAATTCTTGTAGTGTAAGAAAAAGTCAAGTTTTTTATTTCCGGATGAGAAATCTGGCCTCCAGGAACCTTAAAATAAAAGCATTGTTTTTTCGCATTTTGCAAGCTCTGACAATTATTAATTCAAACGGCTCTATCTCCTAAACTACTACAGCTACAGCGCTGAAATTTGCACACGTAATATTATATATATTGGCCTTTAATCTGAGTCTTAAACGAAGATTCTCCGAAAATCAGAACGAGCATGAGATGGAAATATTCTACAGTTACTAGGAAGAAATTGACTCTAATGGCGATACTTTTGCGATTTTCTTAAAAACTAAGTTTCTAATCGAAAAATGAATATCACCAGTGAATTTCCCATAAAATTTCGAGCTTGGTCCGTGGTTTTCAAAAAAATCCGTGCCATGTCTTAAATCGGACAACTTCGTCGATCTTTAAATGGCTCTATCTCCTAAACTATTAGAGCTAGAGCGCTGAAATTTGCACACGGAATAATAAATATTTTTCACAAACTATATAACATATATGGATTCTACAGACACGCGTGTATTTCTAAATTCTTGTAGTGTAAGAAAAAGTCAAGTTTTTTATTTCCGGATGAGAAATCTGGCCCCCAGGAACCTTAAAATAAAAGCATTGTTTTTTCGCATTTTGCAAGCTCTGACAATTATTAATTCAAACGGCTCTATCTCCTAAACTATTACAGCTACAGCGCTGAAATTTGCACACGTAATATTATATATATTGGCCTTTAATCTGAGTCTTAAACGAAGTTTCTCCGAAAATCAGAACGAGCATGAGATGGAAATATTCTACAGTTACTAGGAAGAAATTGACTGTAATGGCGATACTTTTGCGATTTTCTTAAAAACTAAGTTTCTAATCGAAAAATGAATATCACCCGTGAATTTCCCATAAAATTTCGAGCTTGGTCCGTGGTTTTCAAAAAAATACGTGCCATGTCTTAAATCGGACAACTTCGTCGATCTTTAAATGGCTCTATCTCCTACACTATTAGAGCTAGAGCGCTGAAATTTGCACACGGAATAATAAATATTTTTCACAAACTATACAACATATATGGATTCTACAGACACGCGTGTATTTCTAAATTCTTGTAGTGTAAGAAAAAGTCAATTTTTTTTATTTCCGGATGAGAAATCTGGCCTCCAGGAACCTTAAAATAAAAGCATTGTTTTTTCGCATTTTGCAAGCTCTGACAATTATTAATTCAAACGGCTCTATCTCCTAAACTATTACAGCTACAGCGCTGAAATTTGCACACGTAATATTATATATATTGGCCTTTAATCTGAGTCTTAAACGAAGTTTCTCCGAAAATCAGAACGAGCATGAGATGGAAATATTCTACAGTTACTAGGAAGAAATTGACTCTAATGGCGATACTTTTGCGATTTTCTTAAAAACTACGTTTCTAATCGAAAAATGAATATCACCAGTGAATTTCCCATAAAATTTCGAGCTTGGTCCGTGGTTTTCAAAAAAATCCGTGCCATGTCTTAAATCGGACAACTTCGTCGATCTTTATATGGCTCTATCTCCTAAACTATTAGAGCTAGAGCGCTGAAATTTGCACACGGAATAATAAATTTTTTTTAATCAACTAAATAACATATATGGATTCTACAGACACGCGTGTATTTCTAAATTCTTGTAGTGTAAGAAAAAGTCAAGTTTTTTATTTCCGGATGAGAAATCTGGCCTCCAGGAACCTTAAAATAAAAGCATTGTTTTTTCGCATTTTGCAAGCTCTGACAATTATTAATTCAAACGGCTCTATCTCCTAAACTATTACAGCTACAGCGCTGAAACTTGCACACGTAATATTATATATATTGGCCTTTAATCTGAGTCTTAAACGAAGTTTCTCCGAAAATCAGAACGAGCTTGAGATGGAAATATTCTACAGTTACTAGGAAGAAATTGACTGTAATGGCGATACTTTTGCGATTTTCTTAAAAACTAAGTTTCTAATCGAAAAATGAATATCACCAGTGAATTTCCCATAAAATTTCGAGCTTGGTCCGTGGTTTTCAAAAAAATCCGTGCCATGTCTTAAATCGGACAACTTCGTCGATCTTTAAATGGCTCTATCTCCTAAACTATTAGAGCTAGAGCGCTGAAATTTGCACACGGAATAATAAATATTTTTCACAAACTATATAACATATATGGATTCTACAGACACGCGTGTATTTCTAAATTCTTGTAGTGTAAGAAAAAGTCAAGTTTTTTATTTCCGGATGAGAAATCTGGCCTCCAGGAACCTTAAAATAAAAGCATTGTTTTTTCGCATTTTGCAAGCTCTGGCAATTATTAATTCAAACGGCTCTATCTCCTAAACTATTACAGCTACAGCGCTGAAATTTGCACACGTAATATTATATATATTGGCCTTTAATCTGAGTCTTAAACGAAGTTTCTCCGAAAATCAGAACGAGCATGAGATGGAAATATTCTACAGTTCCTAGGAAGAAATTGACTCTAATGGCGATACTTTTGCGATTTTCTTAAGAACTAAGTTTCTAATCGAAAAATGAATATCACCAGTGAATTTCCCATAAAATTTCGAGCTTGGTCCGTGGTTTTCAAAAAAATCCGTGCCATGTCTTCAATCGGACAACTTCGTCGATCTTTAAATGGCTTTATCACCTAAACTATTAGAGCTAGAGCGCTGAAATTTGCACACGGAATAATAAATATTTTTCACAAACTATATAACATATATGGATTCTACAGACACGCGTGTATTTCTAAATTCTTGTAGTGTAAGAAAAAGTCAAGTTTTTTATTTCCGGATGAGAAATCTGGCCTCCAGGAACCTTAAAATAAAAGCATTGTTTTTTCGCATTTTGCAAGCTCTGACAATTATTAATTCAAAGGGCTCTATCTCCTAAACTATTACAGCTACAGCGCTGAAATTTGCACACGTAATATTATATATAATGGCCTTTAATCTGAGTCTTAAGCGAAGTTTCTCCGAAAATCAGAACGAGCATGAGATGGAAATATTCTACAGTTCCTAGGATGAAATTGACTCTAATGGTGATACTTTTGCGATTTTCTTAAAAACTAAGTTTCTAATCGAATAATGAATATCACCAGTGAATTTCCCATAAAATTTCGAGCTTGGTCCGTGGTTTTCAAAAAAATCCGTGCCATGTCTTAAATCGGACAACTTCGTCGATCTTTAAATGGCTCTATCTCCTAAACTATTAGAGCTAGAGCGCTGAAATTTGCACACGGAATAATAAATATTTTTCACAAACTATATAACATATATGGATTCTACAGACACGCGTGTATTTCTAAATTCTTGTAGTGTAAGAAAAAGTCAAGTTTTTTATTTCCGGATGAGAAATCTGGCCTCCAGGAACCTTAAAATAAAAGCATTGTTTTTTCGCATTTTGCAAGCTCTGACAATTATTAATTCAAAGGGCTCTATCTCCTAAACTATTACAGCTACAGCGCTGAAATTTGCACACGTAATATTATATATAATGGCCTTTAATCTGAGTTAAACGAAGTTTCTCCGAAAATCAGAACGAGCATGAGATGGAAATATTCTACAGTTACTAGGAAGAAATTGACTCTAATGGCGATACTTTTGCGATTTTCTTAAAAACTAAGTTTCTAATCGAAAAATGAATATCACTAGTGAATTTCCCATAAAATTTCGAGCTTGGTCCGTGTTTTTCAAAAAAATCCGTGCCATGTCTTAAATCGGACAACTTCGTCGATCTTTAAATGGCTCTATCTCCTAAATTATTAGAGCTAGAGCGCTGAAATTTGCACACGGAATAATAAATATTTTTCACAAACTATGTAACATATGGATTCTATAGACACGCGTGTATTTCTAAATTCTTGTAGTGTAAGAAAAAGTCAAGTTTTTTATTTCCGGATGAGAAATCTGGCCTCCAGGAACCTTAGAATAAAAGCATTGTTTTTTCGCATTTTGCAAGCTCTGACAATTATTAATTCAAACGGCTCTATCTCCTAAACTATTACAGCTACAGCGCTGAAATTTGCACACGTAATATTATATATATTGGCCTTTAATCTGAGTCTTAAACGAAGTTTCTCCGAAAATCAGAACGAGCATGAGATGGAAATATTCTACAGTTACTAAGGAAGAAATTGACTGTAATGGCGATACTTTTGCGAATTTCTTAAAAACTAAGTTTCTAATCGAAAAATGAATATCACCAGTGAATTTCCCATAAAATTTCGAGCTTGGTCCGTGGTTTTCAAAAAAATCCGTGCCATGTCTTAAATCGGACAACTTCGTCGATCTTTAAATGGCTCTATCTCCTAAACTATTAGAGCTAGAGCGCTGAAATTTGCACACGGAATAATAAATATTTTTCACAAACTATATAACATATATGGGTTCTACAGACACGCGTGTATTTCTAAATTCTTGTAGTGTAAGAAAAAGTCAAGTTTTTTATTTCCGGATGAGAAATCTGGCCCCCAGGAACCTTAAAATAAAAGCATTGTTTTTTCGCATTTTGCAAGCTCTGACAATTATTAATTCAAACGGCTCTATCTCCTAAACTATTACAGCTACAGCGCTGAAATTTGCACACGTAATATTATATATATTGGCCTTTAATCTGAGTCTTAAACGAAGTTTCTCCGAAAATCAGAACGAGCATGAGATGGAAATATTCTACAGTTACTAGGAAGAAATTAACTCTAATGGCGATACTTTTGCGATTTTCTTAAAAACTACGTTTCTAATCGAAAAATGAATCTCACCAGTGAATTTCCCATAAAATTTCGAGCTTGGTCCGTGGTTTTCAAAAAAATCCGTGCCATGTCTTAAATCGGACAACTTCGTCGATCTTTAAATGGCTCTATCTCCTAAACTATTAGAGCTAGAGCGCTGAAATTTGCACACGGAATAATAAATATTTTTCACAAACTATATAACATATATGGATTCTACAGACACGCGTGTATTTCTAAATTCTTGTAGTGTAAGAAAAAGTCAAGTTTTTTATTTCCGGATGAGAAATCTGGCCTCCAGGAACCTTAAAATAAAAGCATTGTTTTTTCGCATTTTGCAAGCTCTGACAATTATTATTTCAAACGGCTCTATCTCCTAAACTATTACAGCTACAGCGCTGAAATTTGCACACGTAATATTATATATATTGGCCTTTAATCTGAGTCTTAAACGAAGTTTCTCCGAAAATCAGAACGAGCATGAGATGGAAATATTCTACAGTTACTAGGAAGAAATTGACTCTAATGGCGATACTTTTGCGATTTTCTTAAAAATTAAGTTTCTAATCAAAAAATGAATATCACCAGTGAATTTCCCATAAAATTTCGAGCTTGGTCCGTGGTTTTCAAAAAAATCCGTGCCATGTCTTAAATCGGACAACTTCGTCGATCTTTAAATGGCTCTATCTCCTAAACTATTAGAGCTAGAGCGCTGAAATTTGCACACGGAATAATAAATATTTTTCACAAACTATACAACATATATGGATTCTACAGACACGCGTGTATTTCTAAATTCTTGTAGTGTAAGAAAAAGTCAAGATTTTATTTCCGGATGAGAAATCTGGCCTCCAGGAACCTTAAAATAAAAGCATTGTTTTTTCGCATTTTGCAAGCTCTGACAATTATTAATTCAAACGGCTCTATCTCCTAAACTATTACAGCTACAGCGCTGAAATTTGCACACGTAATATTATATATATTGGCCTTTAATCTGAGTCTTAAACGAAGTTTCTCCGAAAATCAGAACGAGCATGAGATGGAAATATTCTACAGTTACTAGGAAGAAATTGACTCTAATGGCGATACTTTTGCGATTTTCTTAAAAACTAAGTTTCTAATCGAAAAATGAATATCACCAGTGAATTTCCCATAAAATTTCGAGCTTGGTCCGTGGTTTTCAAAAAAATCCGTGCCATGTCTTAAATCGGACAACTTCGTCGACCTTTAAATGGCTCTATCTCCTAAACTATTAGAGCTAGAGCGCTGAAATTTGCACACGGAATAATAAATATTTTTCACAATCTATATAACATATATGGATTCTACAGACACGCGTGTATTTCTAAATTCTTGTAGTGTAAGAAAAAGTCAAGTTTTTTATTTCCGGATGAGAAATCTGGCCCCCAGGAACCTTAGAATAAAAGCATTGTTTTTTCGCATTTTGCAAGCTCTGACAATTATTAATTCAAACGGCTCTATCTCCTAAACTATTACAGCTACAGCGCTGAAATTTGCACACGTAATATTATATATATTGGCCTTTAATCTGAGTCTTAAACGAAGTTTCTCCGAAAATCAGAACGAGCATGAGATGGAAATATTCTACAGTTACTAGGAAGAAATTGACTCTAATGGCGATACTTTTGCGATTTTCTTAAAAACTAAGTTTCTAATCGAAAAATGAATATCACCAGTGAATTTCCCATAAAATTTCGAGCTTGGTCCGTGGTTTTCAAAAAAATCCGTGCAATGTCTTAAATCGGACAACTTCGTCGATCTTTAAATGGCTCTATCTCCTAAACTATTAGAGCTAGAGCGCTGAAATTTGCACACGGAATAATAAATATTTTTCACAAACTATATAACATATATGGATTCTACAGACACGCGAGTATTTCTAAATTCTTGTAGTGTAAGAAAAAGTCAAGTTTTTTATTTCCGGATGAGAAATCTGGCCCCCAGGAACCTTAAAATAAAAGCATTGTTTTTTCGCATTTTGCAAGCTCTGACAATTATTAATTCAAACGGCTCTATCTCCTAAACTATTACAGCTACAGCGCTGAAATTTGCACACGTAATATTATATATATTGGCCTTTAATCTGAGTCTTAAACGAAGTTTCTCCGAAAATCAGAACGAGCATGAGATGGAAATATTCTACAGTTACTAGGAAGAAATTGACTCTAATGGCGATACTTTTGCGATTATCTTAAAAACTAAGTTTCTAATCGAAAAATGAATATCACTAGTGAATTTCCCATAAAATTTCGAGCTTGGTCCGTGTTTTTCAAAAAAATCCGTGCCATGTCTTAAATCGGACAACTTCGTCGATCATTAAATGGCTCTATCTCCTAAACTATTAGAGCTAGAGCGCTGAAATTTGCACACGGAATAATAAATATTTTTCACAAACTATGTAACATATGGATTCTATAGACACGCGTGTATTTCTAAATTCTTGTAGTGTAAGAAAAAGTCAAGTTTTTTATTTCCGGATGAGAAATCTGGCCCCCAGGAACCTTAAAATAAAAGCATTGTTTTTTCGCATTTTGCAAGCTCTCACAATTATTAATTCAAACGGCTCTATCTCCTAAACTATTACACCTACAGCGCTGAAATTTGCACACGTAATATTATATATATTGGCCTTTAATCTGAGTCTTAAACGAAGTTTCTCCGAAAATCAGAACGAGCATGAGATGGAAATATTCTACAGTTACTAGGAAGAAATTGACTCTAATGGCGATACTTTTGCGATTTTCTTAAAAACTAAGTTTCTAATCGAAAAATGAATATCACCAGTGAATTTCCCATAAAATTTCGAGCTTGGTCCGTGGTTTTCAAAAAAATCCGTGCCATGTCTTAAATCGGACAACTTCGTCGATCTTTAAATGGCTCTATCTCCTAAACTATTAGAGCTAGAGCGCTGAAATTTGCACACGGAATAATAAATATTTTTCACAAACTATATAACATATATGGATTCTACAGACACGCGTGTATTTCTAAATTCTTGTAGTGTAAGAAAAAGTCAAGTTTTTTATTTCCGGATGAGAAATCTGGCCTCCAGGAACCTTAGAATAAAAGCATTGTTTTTTCGCATTTTGCAAGCTCTGACAATTATTAATTCAAACGGCTCTATCTCCTAAACTATTACAGCTACAGCGCTGAAATTTGCACACGTAATATTATATATATTGGCCTTTAATCTGAGTCTTAAACGAAGTTTCTCCGAAAATCAGAACGAGCATGAGATGGAAATATTCTACAGTTACTAAGGAAGAAATTGACTGTAATGGCGATACTTTTGCGAATTTCTTAAAAACTAAGTTTCTAATCGAAAAATGAATATCACCAGTGAATTTCCCATAAAATTTCGAGCTTGGTCCGTGGTTTTCAAAAAAATCCGTGCCATGTCTTAAATCGGACAACTTCGTCGATCTTTAAATGGCTCTATCTCCTAAACTATTAGAGCTAGAGCGCTGAAATTTGCACACGGAATAATAAATATTTTTCACAAACTATATAACATATATGGGTTCTACAGACACGCGTGTATTTCTAAATTCTTGTAGTGTAAGAAAAAGTCAAGTTTTTTATTTCCGGATGAGAAATCTGGCCCCCAGGAACCTTAAAATAAAAGCATTGTTTTTTCGCATTTTGCAAGCTCTGACAATTATTAATTCAAACGGCTCTATCTCCTAAACTATTACAGCTACAGCGCTGAAATTTGCACACGTAATATTATATATATTGGCCTTTAATCTGAGTCTTAAACGAAGTTTCTCCGAAAATCAGAACGAGCATGAGATGGAAATATTCTACAGTTACTAGGAAGAAATTAACTCTAATGGCGATACTTTTGCGATTTTCTTAAAAACTACGTTTCTAATCGAAAAATGAATCTCACCAGTGAATTTCCCATAAAATTTCGAGCTTGGTCCGTGGTTTTCAAAAAAATCCGTGCCATGTCTTAAATCGGACAACTTCGTCGATCTTTAAATGGCTCTATCTCCTAAACTATTAGAGCTAGAGCGCTGAAATTTGCACACGGAATAATAAATATTTTTCACAAACTATATAACATATATGGATTCTACAGACACGCGTGTATTTCTAAATTCTTGTAGTGTAAGAAAAAGTCAAGTTTTTTATTTCCGGATGAGAAATCTGGCCTCCAGGAACCTTAAAATAAAAGCATTGTTTTTTCGCATTTTGCAAGCTCTGACAATTATCATTTCAAACGGCTCTATCTCCTAAACTATTACAGCTACAGCGCTGAAATTTGCACACGTAATATTATATATATTGGCCTTTAATCTGAGTCTTAAACGAAGTTTCTCCGAAAATCAGAACGAGCATGAGATGGAAATATTCTACAGTTACTAGGAAGAAATTGACTCTAATGGCGATACTTTTGCGATTTTCTTAAAAATTAAGTTTCTAATCAAAAAATGAATATCACCAGTGAATTTCCCATAAAATTTCGAGCTTGGTCCGTGGTTTTCAAAAAAATCCGTGCCATGTCTTAAATCGGACAACTTCGTCGATCTTTAAATGGCTCTATCTCCTAAACTATTAGAGCTAGAGCGCTGAAATTTGCACACGGAATAATAAATATTTTTCACAAACTATACAACATATATGGATTCTACAGACACGCGTGTATTTCTAAATTCTTGTAGTGTAAGAAAAAGTCAAGATTTTATTTCCGGATGAGAAATCTGGCCTCCAGGAGCCTTAAAATAAAAGCATTGTTTTTTCGCATTTTGCAAGCTCTGACAATTATTAATTCAAACGGCTCTATCTCCTAAACTATTACAGCTACAGCGCTGAAATTTGCACACGTAATATTATATATATTGGCCTTTAATCTGAGTCTTAAACGAAGTTTCTCCGAAAATCAGAACGAGCATGAGATGGAAATATTCTACAGTTACTAGGAAGAAATTGACTCTAATGGCGATACTTTTGCGATTTTCTTAAAAACTAAGTTTCTAATCGAAAAATGAATATCACCAGTGAATTTCCCATAAAATTTCGAGCTTGGTCCGTGGTTTTCAAAAAAATCCGTGCCATGTCTTAAATCGGACAACTTCGTCGACCTTTAAATGGCTCTATCTCCTAAACTATTAGAGCTAGAGCGCTGAAATTTGCACACGGAATAATAAATATTTTTCACAATCTATATAACATATATGGATTCTACAGACACGCGTGTATTTCTAAATTCTTGTAGTGTAAGAAAAAGTCAAGTTTTTTATTTCCGGATGAGAAATCTGGCCCCCAGGAACCTTAGAATAAAAGCATTGTTTTTTCGCATTTTGCAAGCTCTGACAATTATTAATTCAAACGGCTCTATCTCCTAAACTATTACAGCTACAGCGCTGAAATTTGCACACGTAATATTATATATATTGGCCTTTAATCTGAGTCTTAAACGAAGTTTCTCCGAAAATCAGAACGAGCATGAGATGGAAATATTCTACAGTTACTAGGAAGAAATTGACTCTAATGGCGATACTTTTGCGATTTTCTTAAAAACTAAGTTTCTAATCGAAAAATGAATATCACCAGTGAATTTCCCATAAAATTTCGAGCTTGGTCCGTGGTTTTCAAAAAAATCCGTGCAATGTCTTAAATCGGACAACTTCGTCGATCTTTAAATGGCTCTATCTCCTAAACTATTAGAGCTAGAGCGCTGAAATTTGCACACGGAATAATAAATATTTTTCACAAACTATATAACATATATGGATTCTACAGACACGCGAGTATTTCTAAATTCTTGTAGTGTAAGAAAAAGTCAAGTTTTTTATTTCCGGATGAGAAATCTGGCCCCCAGGAACCTTAAAATAAAAGCATTGTTTTTTCGCATTTTGCAAGCTCTGACAATTATTAATTCAAACGGCTCTATCTCCTAAACTATTACAGCTACAGCGCTGAAATTTGCACACGTAATATTATATATATTGGCCTTTAATCTGAGTCTTAAACGAAGTTTCTCCGAAAATCAGAACGAGCATGAGATGGAAATATTCTACAGTTACTAGGAAGAAATTGACTGTAATGGCGATACTTTTGCGATTTTCTTAAAAACTAAGTTTCTAATCGAAAAATGAATATCACCAGTGAATTTCCCATAAAATTTCGAGCTTGGTGCGTGGTTTTCAAAAAAATCCGTGCCATGTCTTAAATCGGACAACTTCGTCGATCTTTAAATGGCTCTATCTCCTAAACTATTAGAGCTAGAGCGCTGAAATTTGCACACGGAATAATAAATATTTTTCACAAACTATACAACATATATGGATTCTACAGACACGCGTGTATTTCTAAATTCTTGTGTCGTGTTGTCTCGTGTCGTTTCGTTTCGTGTCGTGTCGTTTTGTGTCGTGTCGTGCCGTGCCGTGTCGTGTCGTGTCGTGTCTTGTCATGTCGTGTCGTGTCGTGTCGTGTCGTGTCCTGTCGTGTCGTGTCGTGTCGTGCGTGTCGTGTCGTGTCGTGTCGTGTCGTGTCGTGTCTTGTCGTGTCGTGTCGTGTCGTGCGTGTCGTGTCGTGTCGTGCGTGTCGTGTCGTCTCGTGTCGTGTCGTGCGTGTCGTGCCGTGCCGTGCCGTGTCGTGTCTTGTCGTGTCGTGTCGTGTCGTGTCTTGTCATGTCGTGTCGTGTCGTGTCGTGTCGTGTTGTGTCGTGTCGTGTCGTGCGTGTCGTGTCGTGTCGTGTCGTGTCGTGCGTGTCGTGTCGTGTCGTGTCGTGCGTGTCGTGCGTGCCGTGCCGTGTCGTGTCTTATCGTGTCGTGTCGTGTCGTGTCGTGTCGTGTCTTGTCATGTCGTGTCGTGTCGTGACGTGTCGTGCGTGTCGTGTCGTGTCGTGTCGGTCGTGTCGTGTCGTGTCGTGTCGTGTCGTGCGTGTCGTGTCGTTTCGTGTCGTGTCGTGCGTGTCGTGTCGTGTCGTGTGGTGACGTGCGTGTCGTGTCGTTCCGTGTCGTGTCGTGTCGTGCGTGTCGTGTTGTGCGTGTCGTGTCGTGTCGTGTCGTGCGTGTCGTGTCGTGTCGTTTCGTGTCTTGCGTGTCGTGTCGTGTCGTGTCGTGCGTGTCATGTCGTGTCGTATCGTGCGTGTCGTGTCGTGTCGTGTCGTGTCCTGCGTGTCGTGTCGTGACGTGCGTGTCGTGTCGTGCGTGTCGTGTCGTTCGTGTCGTGTCGTGTCGTGCGTGTCGCTTCGTGTCGTTTCGTGTAGTTTCGTGCGTGTCGTGTCGTGTCGTGTCGTGCGTGTCGTGTCGTGCGTGTCGTGTCGTTTGTGTCGTTTCGTGTCGTGTCGTGTCGTGCGTGTCATGTCGTGTCGTGTCGTGTGTATCGTGTTGTGTCGTGTCGTGTCGTGTCGTGTCGTGCCGTGCAGTGCCGTGACAAGACTTTTTATTTTTTTGATTTTTTTATTTTTTATTTTTTGATTTTTTGATTTTTATATTTTTTGATTTTTTATATTTTTTGATTTTTTATATTTTTTGATTTTTTATATTTTTTGATTTTTTATATTTTTTTGATTTTTTATATTTTTGATTTTTTATATTTTTTGATTTTTTATATTTTTCGAAATTAACATTTTTTGAATTTTTATATTTTTTGATTTTTAATATTTTTTGAGTTTTTAAATTTTTATAATTCTTAGACGAGATGAGACGTTACGTGTCGTGTCGTGACGTGTCGTGTCGTGTCGTGTTGCCTCGTGTCGTTTCGTGTCGTGTCGTGTCGTGTTGTGACGTGTCGTGTCGTGTCGTGCCTTGCCGTGCCGTGCTGTGTCGTGTCGTGTCTTGTCGTGTCGTGTCGTGTCGTGTCGTGCGTGTCGTGTCGTGTCGTTTCGTGTCGTGTCGTGCGTGTCGTGTCGTGTCGTTTCGTGTCGTGTCGTGTCGTGTCGTGTCTTGCGTGTCGTGTCGTGTCGTGTCGTGCGTGTCGTGTCGTGTCGTGTCGTGCGAGTCGTGTCGTCTCGTGTCGTGTCGTGCGTGTCGCGTCGTGTCGTGTCGTGTCGTGTCGTGCGTGTCGTGTCGTGTCGTGTCGTGTCGTGTCGTGCGTGTCGTGTCGTTTCGTGTCGTGTCGTGTCGTGCGTGTCGTGTCGTGTCGTGTCGTTTAGTGTCGTGTCGTGTCGTGTCGTCTCGTGTCGTGTCGTGCGTGTCGTGTCATCTCGTTCGTGTCGTTTCGTGCGTGTCGTGTCGTGCCGTGTCGTGTCGTGCGTGTCGTGTCGTGACGTGTCGTGTCGTGCTTGTCGTGTCGTGTCGTGTCGTGCGTGTCGTGTCGTGTCGTGTCGTGCGTGTCGTGTCGTGCGTGTCGTGTCGTTTGTGTCGTTTCGTGTCGTGTCGTGTCGTGCGTGTCATGTCGTGTCGTGTCGTGCGTATCGTGTTGTGTCGTGTCGTGTCGTGTCGTGTCGTGCCGTGCCGTGCCGTGCCGTGACAAGACTTTTTATTTTTTTATTTTTTTAATTTTTTATTTTTTTGATTTTTTGATATTTTTTATATTTTGATTTTTTATATTTTTTGATTTTTTATATTTTTTGATTTTTTATATTTTTTGATTTTTTATATTTTTTGATTTTTTATATTTTTTGATTTTTTATATTTTTCGAAATTAACATTTTTTGAATTTTTATATTTTCTGATTTTTAATATTTTTTGATTTTTTAAATTTTTATAATTCTTAGACGAGGCGAGACGTTACGTGTCGTGTCGTGTCGTGTCGTGACATGTTGTGTCGTGTTGTGTCGTGTCGTGTCTTTCCTTGCCGTGCCGTGTCGTGTCGTGTCGTGTCGTGTTGTGTCGTGCGTGTCGTGTCGTGTCGTGTCGTGTCGTGCGTGTCGTGTCGTGTCGTGTCGTGCCGTGCGTGTCGTGTCGTGTCGTGTCGTTTCGTGCGTGTCGTGTCGTGTCGTGTCGTGTCGTGTCGTGCGTGTCTTGTCGTGTCGTGTCGTGTCGTGTCGTGCGTGTCGAATCGTACTGTGTCGTGTCGTGTCGTGTCGTGCGTGTCGTGTCGTTTCGTGTCGTGTCGTGCGTGTCGTGTCGTGTCGTGACGTGCGTGTCGTGTCGTGCCGTGTTGTGTCGTGTCGTGCGTGTCGTGTCGTGTCGTGTCGTGTCGTGCGTGTCGTGCCGTGTCGTGTCGTGTGTGTCGTGCGTGTCGTGTCGTGTCGTGCGTGTCGTGTCGTGTCGTGCGTGTCGTGTCGTGTCGTGTCGTGCGTGTCGTGTCGTGTCGTGTCGTGCGTGTCGTGTCGTGTAGTGTCGTGTCGTGCGTGTCGTGTCGTGTCGTGTCGTGCGTGTCGTGTCGTGCGTGTCGTGTCGTTCGTGTCGTGTCTTGTCGTGTCGTGTCGTGCGTGTCGTTTCGTGTCGTGTCGTGTCGTTTCGTGCGTGTCGTGTCGTGCGTATCGTGCCGTGCCGTGCCGTGCCGTGACGTGACGTGACGAGACTTTTAATTTTTTTGATTTTTTTGATTTTTTTATTTTTTGATTTTTTATATTTTTTTATTTTTTATATTTTTTGATTTTTATATTTTTTGATTTTTTATATTTTTTGATTTTTTATATTTTTTGAATTTTTATATTTTTTGATTTTAAATATTTTTTGATTTTTTAAATTTTTATAATTCTTAGACGTGACGAGACGTTACGTGTCGTGTCGTGTCGTGTCGTGTCGTGACGTGTCGTGTCGTGTCGTGTTGCCTCGTGTCGTTTCGTGTCGTGTCGTGACGTGTCGTGTCGTGTCGTGTCGTGTTGTGTCGTGTCGTGTCGTGACTTGCCGTGCCGTGTCGTGTCGTGTCGTGTCTTGTCGTGTCGTGTCAGGTCGTGTCGTGTCGTGCGTGTCGTGTCGTGTCGTGTCGTGTCGTGCGTGTCGTGTCGTGTCGTGCGTGTCGTGTCGTGTCGTTTCGTGCGTGTCGTGTCGTGTTGTGTCGTGCGTGTCGTGTCGTGCGTGTCGTGTCGTTCGTGTCGTTTCGTGTCGTGTCGTGTCGTGCGTGTCATTTCGTGTCGTGTCGTGCGTATCGTGTTGTGTCGTGTCGTGTCGTGTCGTGTCGTGTCGTGCCGTGCCGTGCCGTGCCGTGACAAGACTTTTTATTTTTTGATTTTTTATATTTTTTATTTTTTGATATTTTGATTTTTTATATTTTTTGATTTTTTATATTTTTTGATTTTTTTTTATTTTTTATATTTTTTATTTTTTATTTTTTGATTTTTTATATTTTTTTGATTTTTTATATTTTTTGATTTTTTTTGATTTTTTATATTTTTTGATTTTTTATATTTTTTGATTTTTTATATTTTTCGAAATTAACATTTTTTGGTTTTTTATATTTTCTGATTTTTAATATTTTTTTGATTTTTTAAGATTTTATAATTCTTAGACGAGACGAGACGAGACGTTACGTGTCGTGTCGTGTCGTGACGTGTTGTTTCGTGTTGTGTCGTGTCGTGTCGTGCCTTGCCGTGCCGTGTCGTGTCGTGTCGTGTCTTGTCGTGTCGTGTCGTGTCGTGTCGTGTCGTGCGTGTTGTGTCGTGTCGTGTCGTGTCGTTTCGTGTCGTGTCGTGTCGTGCGTGTCGTGCGTGTCGTGTCGTGTCGTGTCGTGTCGTGTCGTGCGTGTCGTGTCGTGTCATGTCGTGTCGTGCGTGTCGTGTCGTGTCGTGTTGTGCGTGTCGTGTCGTGTCGTGCGTGTCGTGTCGTGTAGTGTCGTGTCGTGCGTGTCGTGTCGTGTTGTGTCGTGTCGTGTCGTGCGTGTCGTGTCGTGCGTGTCGTGTCGTTCGTGTCGTGTCGTGTCGTGCGTGTCGTTTCGTGTCGTGTCGTGTCGTTTCGTGCGTGTCATGTCGTGTCGTGTCGTGCGTGTCGTGTCGTGCGTGTCGTGTCGTGTCGTGCCGTGTCGTGTCGTGCGTGTCATGTGTCGTGTCGTGTCGTGCGTATCGTGCCGTGCCGTGCCGTGCCGTGACGTGACGAGACATTTAATTTTTTTGATTATTTATATTTTTTGATTTTTTTGATTTTATATATATTTTTTATATTTTTTGATTTTTTATATTTTTCAAAATTAACATTTTTTGAATTTTTATATTTTTTGATTTTGAATATTTTTTGATTTTTAAAATTTTAATAATTCTTAGACGTGACGAGACGTTACGTGTTGTGTCGTGTCGTGACGTGTCGTGTCGTGTCGTGTCGTGTTCTGTCGTGCGTGTCGTGTCGTGTCGTGTCGTGCGTGTCGTGTCGCTTCGTGTCGTGTCGTTCGTGGCGTGTCGTGTCGTGTCGTGCGTGTCGTGTCGTGTCGTGTCGTGTCGTGCCTTGCCGTGCCGAGTCGTGTCGTGTCGTGTCTTGTCGTGTCGTGTCAGGTCGTGTCGTGTCGTGCGTGTCATGTCGTGTCGTGTCGTGCGTATCGTGTTGTGTCGTGTCGTGTCGTGTCGTGTCGTGCCGTGCCGTGCCGTGACAAGACTTTTTATTTTTTTATTTTTTTAATTTTTTATTTTTTTGATTTTTTGATATTTTATATATTTTGTTCTTTTATATTTTTTGATTTTTTATATTTTTTGATTTTTATATTTTTTGATTTTTTATATTTTTTGATTTTTTATATTTTTTCGAAATTAACATTTTTTGAATTTTTATATTTTTTGATTTTTAATATTTTTTGATTTTTTAAATTTTTATAATTCTTAGACGAGGCGAGACGTTACGTGTCGTGTCGTGTCGTGTCGTGACATGTTGTGTCGTGTCGTGTCGTGCGTGTCGTGTCGTGTCGTGTCGTGCGTGTCGTGTCGTGTCGTGTCGTGTCGTGCGTGTCGTGTCGTGTCGTGTCGTTTCGTGCGTGTCGTGTCGTGTCGTGTCGTGTCGTGCGTGTCGCGTCGTGTCGTGTCGTGTCGTGTCGTGCGTGTCGTGTCGTACTGTGTCGTGTCGTGTCGTGCGTGTCGTGTCGTTTCGTGTCGTGTCGTGCGTGTCGTGTCGTGTCGTGTCGTGTCGTGACGTGCGTGTCGTGTCGTGCCGTGTTGTGTCGTGTCGTGCGTGTCGTGTCGTGTCGTGTCGTGTCGTGCCGTGCGTGTCGTGCCGTGTCGTGTCGTGTGTGTCGTGCGTGTCGTGTCGTGTCGTGCGTGTCGTGTCGTGTCGTGCGTGTCGTGTCGTGTCGTGTCGTGCGTGTCGTGTCGTGTCGTGTCGTGCGTGTCGTGTCGTGTAGTGTCGTGTCGTGCGTGTCGTGTCGTGTCGTGTCGTGCGTGTCGTGTCGGGCGTGTCGTGTCGTTCGTGTCGTGTCTTGTCGTGTCGTGTCGTGCGTGTCGTTTCGTGTCGTGTCGTGTCGTGTCGTTTCGTGCGTGTCGTGTCGTGCGTATCGTGCCGTGCCGTGCCGTGCCGTGACGTGACGTGACGAGACTTTTAATTTTTTTGATTTTTTACATTTTTTTATTTTTTGATTTTTTTATATTTTTTTATTTTTTATATTTTTTGATTTTTATATTTTTTGATTTTTTATATTTTTTGATTTTTTATATTTTTTGAATTTTTATATTTTTTGATTTTAAATATTTTTTGATTTTTTAAATTTTTATAATTCTTAGACGTGACGAGACGTTACGTGTCGTGTCGTGTCGTGTCGTGACGTGTCGTGTCGTGTCGTGTTGCCTCGTGTCGTTTCGTGTCGTGTCGTGACGTGTCGTGTCGTGTCGTGTCGTGTTGTGTCGTGTCGTGTCGTGTCGTGACTTGCCGTGCCGTGTCGTCTCGTGTCGTGTCTTGTCGTGTCGTGTCAGGTCGTGTCGTGTCGTGCGTGTCGTGTCGTGTCGTGTCGTGCGTGTCGTGTCGTGTCATGTCGTGTCGTGCGTGTCGTGTCGTGTCGTGTTGTGCGTGTCGTGTCGTGTCGTGCGTGTCGTGTCGTGTAGTGTCGTGTCGTGCGTGTCGTGTCGAGTTGTGTCGTGTCGTGTCGTGCGTGTCGTGTCGTGCGTGTCGTGTCGTTCGTGTCGTGTCGTGTCGTGCGTGTCGTTTCGTGTCGTGTCGTTTCGTGCGTGTCGTGTCGTGTCGTGTCGTGCGTGTCGTGTCGTGCGTGTCGTGTCGTGTCGTGCCGTGTCGTGTCGTGCGTGTCATGTGTCGTGTCGTGTCGTGCGTATCGTGCCGTGCCGTGCCGTGACGTGACGAGACTTTTAATTTTTTTGATTATTTATATTTTTTGATTTTTTTGATTTTATATATATTTTTTATATTTTTTGATTTTTATATTTTTCGAAATTAACATTTTTTGAATTTTTATATTTTTTGATTTTAAATATTTTTTGATTTTTAAAATTTTAATAATTCTTAGACGTGACGAGACGTTACGTGTCGTGTCGTGTCGTGACGTGTCGTGTCGTGTCGTGTCGTGTCGTGTCGTGCGTGTCGTGTCGTGTCGTGTCGTGCGTGTCGTGTCGCTTCGTGTCGTGTCGTTCGTGGCGTGTCGTGTCGTGTCGTGCGTGTCGTGTCGTGTCGTGTCGTGTCGTGCCTTGCCGTGCCGAGTCGTGTCGTGTCGTGTCTTGTCGTGTCGTGTCAGGTCGTGTCGTGTCGTGCGTGTCTTGTCGTGTCGTTTCGTGTTGTGTTGTGTCGTGCGTGTCGTGTCGTGTCGTGTCGTTTCGTGTCGTGTCGTGACGTGTCGTGTCGTGTCGTGTCGTGTTGTGTCGTGTCGTGTCGTGCCTTGCCGTGCCGAGTCGTGTCGTGTCGTGTCTTGTCGTTTCGTGTCAGGTCGTGTCGTGTCATGCGTGTCGTGTCGTGTCGCTTCGTGTTGTGTTGTGTCGGACGTGTCGTGTCGTGTCGTGTCGTTTCGTGTCGTGTCGTGTCTTGTCGTGTCGTGTCGTGTCGTGCGTGTCGTGTCGTGTCGTGCGTGTCGTGTCGTGTGTCGTTCGTGGCGTGTCGTGTCGTGCGTGTCGTGTCCTGTCGTGTCGCGCGTGACGCGTCGTGTCGTGTCGTGTCGTGTCGTGCGTGTCGTGTCGTGTCGTGCGTGTCGTGTCGTTTCGTGTCGTGTCGTGCGTGTCGTGTCGTGTCGTGACGTGCGTGTCGTTTCGTGCCGTGCGTGTCATGTGTCGTGTCGTGTCGTGCGTATCGTGTCGTGTCGTGTCGTGCCGTGCCGTGCCGTGCCGTGCCGTGACGTGACGTGACGAGACTTTTTATTTTTTGATTTTTTATATTTCTATTTTTTATTTTTGATTTTTTATATTTTTTGATTTTTTATATTTTTTGATTTTTTATATTTTTTGATTTTTTATATTTTTTGATTTTTTATATTTTTTGATTTTTTATATTTTTTATTTTTTATATTTTCGATATTAACAATTTTTGAATTTTCATATTTTTTGATTTTTAATATTTTTTGATTTTTTTAAATTTTTATAATTCTTAGACGAGACGAGACGTTACGTGTCGTGTCGTGCGTGTCGTGTCGTGTCGTGTCGTGCGTGTCGTGTCGTGTCGTGTCGTGCGTGTCGTGTCGTGCGTGTCGTGTCGTGTCGCGTCGTGCGTGTCGTGTCGTGTCGTGTCGTGCGTGTCGTGTCGTGTCGTTTCGTGCGTGTCGTGTCGTGCGTGTCGTGTCGTTCGTGTCGTGTCGTGTCGTGTCGTGTCGTGCGTGTCATGTGTCGTGTCGTGTCGTGTATATCGTGCCGTGCCGTGCCGTGCCGTGAGGTGACGTGACGAGACTTTTATTTTTTTTGATTTTTTACATTTTTTTATTTTTTGATTTGTTATATTTTTTGATTTTTTATATTTTTTGATTTATTATTTTTTTATTTTTTATATTTTTTTATTTTTTATATTTTTTGATTTTTTATATTTTTCGAAATTAACATTTTTTGAATTTTTATATTTTTTGATTTTAAATATTTTTTGATTTTTTAAATTTTTATAATTCTTAGACGTGACGAGACGTTACGTGTCGTGTCGTGTCGTGTCGTGTCGTGACGTGTCGTGTCGTGTCGTGTTGACTCGTGTCGTTTCGTGTCGTGTCGTGACGTGTCGTGTCGTGTCGTGTTGTGTCGTGTCGTGTCGTGCCTTGCCGTGCTGTGTCGTGTCGTGTCGTGTTTTGTCGTGTCGTGTCGTGTCGTGCGTGTCGTGCCGTGTCGTGTCGTGTCGTTTCGTGTCGTGTCGTGTCGTGTCGTGCGTGTCGTGTCGTGTCGTGTCGTGCGTGTCGTGTCGTGTCGTGTCGTGTTTTGTCGTGCGTGTCGTGTCGCGTCGTGTCGTGTCGTGTCGTGTCGTGTCGTGACGTGTCGTGTTGTGTCGTGTCGTGTCGTGTCGTGCCGTGTCGTGTCGGGTCGTGTCGTGTCGTGTCGTGTCGTGCGTGTCGTGTCGTATCGTTTTGTGTCGTGTCGTGTCGTTTCGTGTCGTGTCGTGTCGGGTCGTGTCGTGTCGTGTCGTGCGTGTCGTGTCGTGTCGTGTCGCGTCGTGCGTGTCGCGTCGTGTCGTGTCGTGTCGTGCGTGTCGTGTCGTGTCGTGTCGTGTCGTGCGTGTCGTGTCGTTTCGTGTCGTGTCGTGTCGTGCGAGTCGTGTCGTGTCGTGACGTGCGTGTCGTGTCGTGCCGTGTCGTGTCGTGTCGTGTCGTGTCGTGTCGTTTAGTGTCGTGTCGTGTCGTGCGTGTTGTGTCATCTCGTGTCGTGTCGTGTCGTGTCGTGCGTGTCGTGTCGTATCGTGTTGTGTCGTGCGTGTCGTGTCGTGTGCTGTCGTGTCGTGCGTGTCGTGTCGTGTCGTGTCGTTCGTGTCGTGTTGTGTCGTGTCGTGTCGTGCGTGTCGTGTCGTGGGTGTAGTGTCGTTCATGTCGTGTCGTGTCGTGTCGTGCGAGTCGTTTCGTGTCGTGTCATGTCGTTTCGTGCGTTTCGAGTCGTGTCGTGCGTGTCGTGTCGTGCGTGTCGTGTCGTTCGTGTCGTGTCGTGTCGTGCGTGTCATGTCGTGTCGTGTCGTGCGTGTCATGTCGTGTCGTGTCGTGTCGTGCGTATCGTGTCGTGTCGTGTCGTGCCGTGCCGTGCCGTGCCGTGACATGACTTTTTGCTTTTTGATTTTTTATATTTTTTATTTTTTAATTTTTTGATTTTTTATATTTTTTGATTTTCTATATTTTTTGATTTTTTATATTTTTTGATTTTTAATCTTTCTTGATTTTTTAAATTTTTATAATTCTTAGACGAGACGAGACGTTACGTGTCGTGTCGTGTCGTGTTGCCTCGTCTCGTTTCGTGCCTTGCCGTGCCGTGTCGTTTCGTGTCGTGTCTTGTCGTGTCGTGTCGTTTCGTGCGTGTCGTGTCTAGTCGTGTCGTGTCGTTTCGTGTCCTGTCGTGTCGTGTCGTGCGTGTCGTGTCGTGCGTGTCGTGTCGTGCGTGTCGTGTCGTGTCGTTTCGTGTTGTGTCGTGTCGTGTCGTGTCGTGCGTGTCGTGTCGTGTCGTGTCGTGCGTGTCGTGTCGTGTCTTGTCGTGTCGTGTCGTGTCGTGCGTGTCGTGTGGTGTCGTGCGTGTCGCGTCATGTCGTGTCGTGTCGTGTCGTGTCGTGCGTGTCGTGTCGTGTCGTGTCGTGTCGTGCGTGTCGTGTCGTTTCGTGTCGTGTCGTTCGTGTCGTGTCGTGTCGTGTCGCGACGTGCGTGTCGTGTCGTGCCGTGTCGTGTTGTGTCGTGCGCTTCGTGTCGTGTCGTGTCGTTTCGTGTCGTGTCGCGTCGTGTCGTGCGTGTCGTGTCATCTCGTGTCGTGTCGTGTCGTGCGTGTCGTGTCGTGTATTGTCGTGTCGTGTCGTGTCGTGTCGTGCGTGTCGTGTCGTGTCGTGTCGTGCGTGTCGTGTCGTGTCGTGTCGTGCGTGTCGTGTCGTGTCGTGTCGTGCGTGTCGTGTCGTGTCGTGCGTGTCGTGTCGTGCGAGTCGTGTCGTTCGTGTCGTGTCGTGTCATGTCGTGTCGTGCGTGTCGTGTCGTGTCGTTTCGTGCATGTCGTGTCGTGCGTCTTGTGTCGTGTGTGCCGTGTCGTTCGTGTCGTGTCGTGTCGTGTCGTGTCGTGCGTGTCATGTCGTGTCGCGTCGTGTCGTGCGTATCGTGTCGGGTCGTGTCGTGTCGTGCCGTGCCGTGCCGTGCTGTGCCGTGCCGTGACGTGACTTGACGTGACGAGACTTTTTATTTTTTGATTTTTTATATTTTTTATTTTTTTATTTTTTGATTTTTGATTTTTTTTGATTTTTTGATTTTTTAAATTTTTATAAATCTTAGACGAGACGAGACGTTACGTGTCGTGTCGTGTTGTGCGTGTCGTGTCGTGCGTGTCGTGTCGTGTCGTGTCGTGCGTGTCGTGTCGTGTTGTGTCGTGCGTGTAGTGTCGTGTCGTTTCCTGTCGTGAAGTGTCGTGTCGTGTCGTGTCGTGCGTGTCGTGTCGTGTCGTGCGTGTCGTGTCGTTTCGTGTCGTGCGTGTCGTGTCGTGTCGTTTCGTGTCGTGTCGTGCGTGTCGTGTGTGTCGTGCGTGTCGCGTCGTGTCGTGTCGTGTCGTGTCGTGCGTGTCGTGTCGTATCGTGTCATGTCGTGTTGTGTCGTGCGTGCCGTGTCGTTTCGTGTCGTGTCGTGCGTGTCGTGTCGTGTCGTGACGTGCGTGTCGTGTCGTGCCGTGCCGTGTCGTGTCGTGTCGTGCGTGTCGTGTCGTGTCGTGTCGTGTAGTGTCGTGTCGTGTCGTGTCGTGTCCTGTCGTGTCGTGTCGTGTCGTGTCGTGTCGTGCGTGTCGTGTCATCTCGTGTCGTGTCGTGTCGTGCGTGTCGTGTCGTGTCGTGTCGTGTCGTGCGTGTCGTGTCGTGTCGTGTCGTGCGTGTCGTGTCGTGTCGTGTCGTGTCGTGCGTGTCGTGTCGTGTCGTGCGTGTCGTGTCGTGTCGTGCGTGTCGTGTCGTGTCGTGTCGTGCGTTTCGTGTCGTGCGTGTCGTGTCGTTCGTGTCGTGTCCTGTCGTGTCGTGCGTGTCGTTTCGTGTCGTGTCGTGTCGTTTCGTGATTGTCGTGTCGTGTCGTGTCGTGCGTGTCGTGTCGTTCGTGTCGTGTCGTGTCGTGTCGTGCGTGTCATGTGTCGTGTCGTGTCGTGCGTATCGTGTCGTGTCGTGTCGTGCCGTGCCGTGCCGTGCCGTGACGTGACGTGACGTGACGAGACTTTTTATTGTTTGATTTTTTTATTTTTTATTTTTTTATTTTTTTATTTTTTATATTTTTTGATTTTTTATATTTTTTGATTTTTTATATTTTTTATTCTTTTATATTTTTGAAATTAACAATTTTTGAATTTTCATATTATTTGATTTTTAATATTTTTTGATTTTTTAAATTTTTATAATTCTTAGACGAGTCGAGACGTTACGTGTCGTGGCGTGTCGTGTCGTGTCGTGTCGTGTCGATTCGTGTTGTGTCGTGTCGTGCCGTGCCGTGCCGTGCCGTGTCGTGTCGTGTCGTGTCGTGTCGTGCGCGTCGTGTCGTGTCGTGTCGTGTATTGTCGTGTCGTGTCGTGTCGTGTCGTGCGTGTCGTGTCGTGTCGTGTCGTGCGTGTCGTGTCGTGTCGTGTCGTGCGTGTCGTGTCGTGTCGTGTCGTGCGTGTCGTGTCGTGTCGTGCGTGTCGTGTCGTGCGAGTCGTGTCGTTCGTGTCGTGTCGTGTCATGTCGTGTCGTGCGTGTCGTGTCGTGTCGTTTCGTGCATGTCGTGTCGTGCGTCTTGTGTCGCGTGTGCCGTGTCGTTCGTGTCGTGTCGTGTCGTGTCGTGTCGTGCGTGTCATGTCGTGTCGCGTCGTGTCGTGCGTATCGTGTCGGGTCGTGTCGTGTCGTGCCGTGCCGTGCCGTGCTGTGCCGTGCCGTGACGTGACTTGACGTGACGAGACTTTTTATTTTTTGATTTTTTATATTTTTTATTTTTTTATTTTTTGATTTTTGATTTTTTTTGATTTTTTGATTTTTTAAATTTTTATAAATCTTAGACGAGACGAGACGTTACGTGTCGTGTCGTGTTGTGCGTGTCGTGTCGTGCGTGTCGTGTCGTGTCGTGTCGTGCGTGTCGTGTCGTGTCGTGTTGTGTCGTGCGTGTAGTGTCGTGTCGTTTCCTGTCGTGAAGTGTCGTGTCGTGTCGTGTCGTGCGTGTCGTGTCGTGTCGTGCGTGTCGTGTCGTTTCGTGTCGTGCGTGTCGTGTCGTGTCGTTTCGTGTCGTGTCGTGCGTGTCGTGTGTGTCGTGCGTGTCGCGTCGTGTCGTGTCGTGTCGTGTCGTGCGTGTCGTGTCGTATCGTGTCATGTCGTGTTGTGTCGTGCGTGCCGTGTCGTTTCGTGTCGTGTCGTGTCGGGCGTGTCGTGTCGTTCGTGTCGTGTCGTGTCGTGTCGTGCGTGTCATGTGTCGTGTCGTGTCGTGCGTATCGTGTCGTGTCGTGTCGTGCCGTGCCGTGCCGTGCCGTGACGTGACGTGACGTGACGAGACTTTTTATTGTTTGATTTTTTTATTTTTTATTTTTTTATTTTTTTATTTTTTATATTTTTTGATTTTTTATATTTTTTGATTTTTTATATTTTTTATTCTTTTATATTTTTGAAATTAACAATTTTTGAATTTTCATATTATTTGATTTTTAATATTTTTTGATTTTTTAAATTTTTATAATTCTTAGACGAGACGAGACGTTACGTGTCGTGGCGTGTCGTGTCGTGTCGTGTCGTGTCGATTCGTGTTGTGTCGTGTCGTGCCGTGCCGTGCCGTGCCGTGCCCGTGTCGTGTCGTGTCGTGTCGTGTCGTGCGCGTCGTGTCGTGTCGTGTCGTGTCTTGTCGTGTCGTGTCGTGTCGTGTCGTGCGTGTCGTGTCATCTCGTGTCGTGTCGTGTCGTGCGTGTCGTGCCGTGCCGTTCCGTGCCGTGCCGTGTCGTGTCGTGTCGTGTCTTGTCGTGTCGTGTCGTGTCGTGTCGTGTCGTGTCGTGCGTGTCGTGTAGTGTCGTATTGTGTCGTTTCGTGTCGTGTCGTGTCGTGTCGTGCGTGTCGTGTCATGTCGTGCGTGACGTGTCGTGTCGTGTCGTGCGTGTCGTTTCGTGTCGTGTCGTGTCGTGTCGTCTCGTGACGTGTCGTGTCGTGTCGTGTCGTGTCGTGTCGTCCCGTGTCGTGTCGTGTCGTGTCGTTCGTGTCGTGTCGTTCGTTTCGTGTCGTGTCGTGTCGTGTCGTGTCTTGTCGTTTCGTGTCGTGTCTTTTCGTGTCGTGTCGTGTCGTGTCGTGTCGTGCCGTGTCGTGCGTGTCGTGTCGTTCGTGTCGTGTCGTGTCGTGCGTGTCGTGTCGTGTCGTGTCGTGTCGTGTCGTGTCGTGTCGTGTCGTGTCGTGTCGTGCGTGTCGTGTCCTGTCGTGTCGTGCGTGTCGTGTCGTGCGTGTCGTGTCGTTCGTGTCGTGTCGTTCGTGTCGTGTCGTGTCGTGCGTGTTGTTTCGTGTCGTGTCGTGTTGTGTCGTTTCGTGCGTGTCGTGTCGTGTCGTGCGTGTCGTGTCGTGCGTGTCGTGTCGTTTGTGTCGTGTCGTGTCGTGTCGTGCGTGTCATGTCGTTTATATTTTTAGATTTTTTATATTTTTTGATTTTTTATATTTTTTGATTTTTTATATTTTTTAATTTTTTATATTTTCGAAATTAACAATTTTTGAATTTTCATATTTTTTGATTTTTAATATTTTTTTGATTTTTTAAATTTTTATAATTCTTAGACGAGACGAGACGTTACGTGTCGTGTCGTGCCTTGTCGTGTCGTGACGTGTCGTGTCGTGTCGTGGTGTCTCGTGTCGTGTCTTGTCATGTCGTGTCGTGTCGTGCGTGTCGTGTCGTGTCGTGTCGTGTCTTGTCGTGTCGTGTCGTGTCGTGTCGTGCTTGTCGTGTCGTGTCGTTTCGTGTCGTGACGTGTCGTGCGTGTCGTGTCGTGTGTCGTGCGTGTCGTGCCGTGCCGTGTCGTGTCTTGTCGTGTCTTGTCGTGTCGTGTCGTGCGTGTCGTGTCGTGTCGTTTCGTGTCGTGTCGTGTCGTGCGTGTCGTGTCGTGTCGTGCGTGTCGTATCGTGTCGTGTCGTGTCGTGCCGTGTCGTGCGTGTCGTGTCGTTCGTGTCGTGTCGTGTCGTGTAGTGTCGTGTCAAGTCGTGTCGTGTCGTGCGTGTCGTGTCGTGTCGTGTCGTGCGTGTCGTGTCCTGTCGTGTCGTGCGTGTCGTGTCGTGCGTGTCGTGTCGTTCGTGTCGTGTCGTGTCGTGCGTGTTGTTTCGTGTCGTGTCGTGTTGTGTCGTTTCGTGCGTGTCGTGTCGTGTCGTGTCGTGCGTGTCGTGTCGTGCGTGTCGTGTCGTTTGTGTCGTGTCGTGTCGTGTCGTGCGTGTCATGTCGTATCGTGTCGTGTCGTGCGTATCGTGTTGTGTCGTGTCGTGTCGTGTCGTGCCGTGCCGTGCCGTGACAAGACTTTTTATTTTTTTGATTTTTCATATTTTTTATTTTTTGATTTTTTGATTTTTTATATTTTTTGGTTTTTATATTTTTTGATTTTTTATATTTTTTGATTTTTTATACTTTTTGATTTTTTATATTTTTTGATTTTTTATATTTTTTGATTTTTTATATTTTTCGAAATTAACATTTTTTGAATTTTTATATTTTTTGATTTTTAATATTTTTTGATATTTTAAATTTTTATAATTCTTAGACGAGACGAGACGTTTCGTGTCGTGTCGTGTCGTGACGTGTCGTGTCGTGTCGTGTTGCCTCGTGTCGTTTCGTGTCGTGTCGTGCGTGTCGTGTCGTGCGTGTCGTTCGTGTTGTGTCGTGTCGTGTCGTGTCGTGCGTGTCATGTGTCGTGTCGTGTCGTGCGTATCCTGTCGTGTCGTGTCGTGTCGTGCCGTGCCGTGCCGTGCCGTGCCGTGACGTGACGTGACGAGACTTTTTATTTTTTGATTTTTTATATTTTTTATTTTCTTATTTTTTGATTTTTTATATTTTTTGATTTTTTATATTTTTTGATTTTTTATATTTTTTTGATTTTTAATATTTTTTGATTTTTTAAATTTTTATAATTCTTAGACGAGACGAGACGTTACGTGTCGTGTCGTGTCGTGTCGTGTCGTGTCGTGCGTGTCGTGTCGTGTCGTGTCTTGTCGTGTCGTGTCGTGTCGTGTCGTGCGTGTCGTATCGTGTCGTTTCGTGTCGTGTGTGTCGTTTCGTGTCGTGTCGTGCGTGTCGTGTCCTGTCGTGTCGTGCGTGTCGTGTCGTGCGTGTCGTGTCGTTCGTGTCGTGTCGTGTCGTGTCGTGCGTGTCGTTTCGTGTCGTGTCGTGTCGTGTCGTTTCGTTTCGTGCGTGTCGTGTCGTGTCGTGTCGTGCGTGTCGTGTCGTGCGTGTCGTGTCGTGCGTGTCGTGTCGTGCGTGTCGGGTCGTTTGTGTCGTGTCGTGTCGTGTCGTGCGTGTCATGTCGTATCGTGTAGTGTCGTGCGTATCGTGTTGTGTCGTGTCGTGTCGTGTCGTGTCGTGCCGTGCCGTGCCGTGACAAGACGTTTTATTTTTTTGATTTTTTATATTTTTTTATTTTTTGATTTTTTATATTTTTTGATTTTTTATATTTTTTGATTTTTGATATTTTTTGATTTTTGATATTTTTTGATTTTTTATAATTTTTGATTTTTTATATTTTTTGATTTTTTATATTTTTTGATTTTTTACATTTTTTGATTTTTTATATTTTTCGAAATTAACATTTTTTGAATTTTTATATTTTTTGATTTTTAATATTTTTTGATTTTTTAAATTTTTATAATTCTTAGACGAGACGAGACGTTAGGTGTCGTGTCGTGTCGTGTCGTGACGTATCATGTCGTGTCGTGTTGCCTCGTGTCGTTTCGTGTCGTGTCGTGACGTGTCGTGTCGTGTCGTGTCGTGTCGTGCGTGTCGTGTCGTTTCGTGTCGTGACGTGTCGTTCGTGTCGTGTCGTGTCGTGTCGTGCGTGTCGTGCCGTGCCGTGCCGTGCCGTGCCGTGTCGTAACTTGTCGTGTCGTGTCGTGTCGTGCAAGTCGTGTCGTGTCGTGTCGTGCGTGTCGTGTCGTCTCGTGTCGTGCGTGTCGCGTCGTGTCGTGTCGTGTCGTGTCGTGCGTGTCGTGTCGTGTCGTGACGTGTCGTGTCGTGCGTGTCGTGTCGTGCGTGTCGTGTCGTTCGTGTCGTGTCGTGTCGTGTCGTGCGTGTCATATCGTGTCGTGTCGTGTCGTGTCATCTCGTGTCGTGTCGTGTCGTGCGTGTCGTGTCGTGTCGTGTCGTGCGTGTCGTGTCGTGTCGTGTCGTGTCGTCCGTGTCGTGTCGTGTCGTGTCGTGCGTGTCGTGTCGTGTCGTGTCGTTTCTTGCCTGTCGTGTCGTGTCGTGTCGTGCGTGTCGTGTCGTGCGTGTCGTGTCGTTCGTGTCGTGTCGTGTCGTGCGTGTCATGTGTCGTGTCGTGTCGTGAGTATTGTGTCGTGTCGTGTCGTGTCGCGCCGTGCCGTGCCGTGCCATGCCGTGACGTGACGAGACTTTTTATTTTTGATTTTTTATATTTTTTAATTTTTTTATTTTTTGATTTTTATATTTTTTGATTTTTTATATTTTTTGATTTTTTATATTTTTCATTTTTTATATTTTTTAATTTTTTATATTTTCGAAATTAACAATTTATGAATTTTCATATTTTTTGATTTTTAATATTTTTTGATTTTTTAAATTTTTATAATTCTTAGACGAGACGAGACGTTACGTGTCGTGTTCTGTCGTGTCGTGTCGTGACGTGTCGTGTCGTGTCGTGTTGTCTCGTGTCGTTTCGTGTCGTGTCGTGACGTGTCGTGTCGTGTCGTGTCGTGTCGTGTTGTGTCGTGTCGTGTCGTGCCGTGCCGTGCCGTGCCGTGCCGTCTCGTGTCTTGTCGTGTCTTGTGTCGTGTCGTGTCGTGCGTGTCGTGTCGTGTCGTGTCGTTTCGTGTCGTGTCGTGTCGTGTCGTGTCGTGCGTGTCGTGTCGTGTCGTGTCGTGTCGTGTTGTGTTGTGTCGTGCGTGTCGTGTCGTGTCGTGCCGTGTCGTGTCGTGCCGTGCCGTGCCGTGCCTTTCCGTGCCGTGACGAGACTTTTTATTTTTTTGATTTATACATTTTTTTAATTTTTTGGTTTTTTAAATTTTTTGATTTTTTAAATTTTTCGAAATTAACATTTTTTGAATTTTTAATTTTTTTGATTTTAAAATTTTTGATTTTTTAAATTTTTATAATTCTTAGACGAGACGAGACGTTACGTGTCGTGTTGTGTCGTGTCGTGCGTGTCGTGTCGTGTCGTGTAATGTCGTGTCGTGCCGTGTCATGTGTCGTGTCGTGTCGTGCGTGTCGTGTCGTGTCGTGTCGTGTCGTGCCGTGCCGTGCCATGCCGTGACGTGACGAGACTTTTATTTTTTTTGATTTTTTATATTTTTTTATTTTTTGTTTTTTATATTTTTTGATTTTTTATATTTTTTGATTTTTTATGTTTTTTTAATTTTTATATTTTTCGAAATTAACATTTTTTTAATTTTTGTATTTTTTGATTTTAAATATTTTTTGATTTTTTAAATTTTTATAATTCTTAGACGAGACGAGACGTTACGTGTCGTGTCGTGTCGTGACGTGTCGTGTCGTGTCGTGTCGTGTCGTTCGTGTCGTGTCGTGTCGTGTCGTGCGTGTCATGTCGTGTCGTGTCGTGCGTGTCGTGTCGTGTCGTTTCGTGTCGTGTCGTGTCGTGCGTGTCGTGTCGTGTCGTGTCGTGTCGTGCGTGTCGTGTCGTGTCGTGTCGTGTCGTGCGTGTCGTGTCGTGTCGTGACGTCCGTGTCGTGTCGTGCGTGTCGTGTCGTTCGTGTCGTGTCGTGTCGTGTCGTGCGTGACGTTTCGTGTCCTGTCGTTTCGTGCGTGTCGTGTCGTGTGGTGTCGTGTCGTGTCGTTTCGTGTCGTGTCGTGCGTGTCGTGTCGTGTCGTGTCGTGTCGTGTCGTGCGTGTCGTGTCGTTTCGTGTCGTGTCGTGTCGTGTCGTTTCCAGTCGTGTCGTGTCGTGTCGTGCGTGTCGTGTCGTGTCGTGCGTGTCGTGTCGTTTCGTGTCGTGTCGTGTCGGGGCGTGTCGTGTCGTGTCGTGTCGTGCGTGTCGTGTCTTGTCGTGCGTGTCATTTCGTGTCGTGTCGTGTCGTGCGTGTCCTGTCGTGTCGTGTCTTGTCTTGTCGTGTCGTGTTGTGCGTGTCGTGTCGTGTCGTGTCGTGTCGTGTCGTGCGTGTCGAGTCGTGTCGTGTCGTGTCGTGTCGTGCGTGTCGTGTCGTGTCATATCGTGCGTGTCGTGTCGTTCGTGACGTGGTCGTGTGTGTCGTGTCGTGTCCTGTCGTGTCGTTTCCTGTCGTGTCGTGTCGTGTCGTGTCGTGTCGTGCGTGTCGTATCGTGTCGTGCGTGTCGTGTCGTTTCGTGTCGTGTCGGGCGTGTCGTGTCGTGTCGTGTCGTGCGTGTCGTGTTGTGTCGTGCGTGTCATGTCGTGTCGTGTCGTGTCGTGCGTGTCGTGTCGTGTCGTGTCGTGTCGTGCGTGTCGTGTCGTGTCGTGCGTGTCGTGACGTGTCGTGTCGTGCGTGTCGTGTCGTGTCGTGTCGTGTCGGGCGTGTCGTGTCGTGTCGTGTCTTGCGTGTCGTGTCGTGTCGTGTCATGTCGTGTCGTGTCGTGTCGTGCGTGTCGTGTCGTGTCGTGTCGTGTCGTTTCGTGCGTGTCGTGTCGTGTCGTGTCGTGTCGTTTCGTGTCGTGTCGTGTCGTGTCGTGCGTGTCGTGTCTTGTCGTGTCGTGCGTGTCGTGTCGTTTCGTGTCGTGTCGTGTCGTTTCCAGTCGTGTCGTGTCGTGTCGTGCGTGTCGTGTCGTGTCGTGCGTGTCGTGTCGTTTCGTGTCGTGTCGTGTCGGGCGTGTCGTGTCGTGTCGTGCGTGTCGTGTCGTGTCGTGCGTGTCATGTCGTGTCGTGTCGTGTCGTGCGTGTCCTGTCGTGTCGTGTCTTGTCGTGTCGTGTCGTGCGTGTCGTGTCGTGTCGTGTCGTGTCGTGCGTGTCGAGTCGTGTCGTGTCGTGTCGTGTCGTGCGTGTCGTGTCGTGTCGTGTCATGTCGTGCGTGTCGTGTCGTTCGTGACGTGTAGTGCGTGTCGTGTCGTGTCCTGTCGTGTCGTTTCCTGTCGTGTCGTGTCGTGTCGTGTCGTGCGTGTCGTATCGTGTCGTGCGTGTCGTGTCGTTTCGTGTCGTGTCGTGTCGGGTGTGGTCGTGTCGTGTCGTGCGTGTCGTGTCGTGTCGTGCGTGTCATGTCCTGTCGTGTCGTGTCGTGCGTGTCGTGTCGTGTCGTGTCGTGCGTGTCGTGTCGTGTCGTGTCGTGTCGTGTCGAGTCGTGTCGTGTCGTGTCGTGCGTGTCGTGTCGTGTCGTGCGTGTCGTGTCGTGTCGTGGTCGTGTCGTGCGTGTCGTGTCGTGTCGTGTCGTGTCGTGTCGGGCGTGTCGTGTCGTGTCGTGTCGTGCGTGTCGTGTCGTGTCGTGCGTGTCGTGTCGTGTCGTGACGTCCGTGTCGTGTCGTGCGTGTCGAGTCGTTCGTATCGTGTCGTGACGTGTCGTGTCGTGTCGTGTCGTGCGTGTCCGTGTCGTGTCGTTTCGTGCGTGTCGTGTCGTGTCGTGTCGTTTCGTGTCGTGTCGTGACGTGCGTGTCGTGTCGTGTCGTGCGTGTCGTGTCGTTTCGTGTCGTGTCGTGTCGTTTCCAGTCGTGTCGTGTCGTGTCGTGCCTGTCGTGTAGTGTCGTGCGTGTCGTTGTCGTTTCGTGTCGTGTCGTGTCGGGCGTGTCGTGTCGTGTTGTGCGTGTCGTGTCGTTTCGTGCGTGTCATGTCGTGTCGTGTCGTGTCGTGCGTGTCGTGTCGTTTCGTGTCGTGACGTGTCGTTCGTGTCGTGTCGTGTCGTGTCGTGCGTGTCGTGCCGTGCCGTGCCGTGCCGTGCCGTGTCGTAACTTGTCGTGTCGTGTCGTGTCGTGCAAGTCGTGTCGTGTCGTGTCGTGCGTGTCGTGTCGTCTCGTGTCGTGCGTGTCGCGTCGTGTCGTGTCGTGTCGTGTCGTGCGTGTCGTGTCGTGTCGTGACGTGTCGTGTCGTGCGTGTCGTGTCGTGCGTGTCGTGTCGTTCGTGTCGTGTCGTGTCGTGTCGTGCGTGTCATATCGTGTCGTGTCGTGTCGTGTCATCTCGTGTCGTGTCGTGTCGTGCGTGTCGTGTCGTGTCGTGTCGTGCGTGTCGTGTCGTGTCGTGTCGTGTCGTCCGTGTCGTGTCGTGTCGTGTCGTGCGTGTCGTGTCGTGTCGTGTCGTTTCTTGCCTGTCGTGTCGTGTCGTGTCGTGCGTGTCGTGTCGTGCGTGTCGTGTCGTTCGTGTCGTGTCGTGTCGTGCGTGTCATGTGTCGTGTCGTGTCGTGAGTATTGTGTCGTGTCGTGTCGTGTCGCGCCGTGCCGTGCCGTGCCATGCCGTGACGTGACGAGACTTTTTATTTTTTGATTTTTTATATTTTTTAATTTTTTATTTTTTGATTTTTTATATTTTTTGATTTTTTATATTTTTTGATTTTTTATATTTTTCATTTTTTATATTTTTTAATTTTTTATATTTTCGAAATTAACAATTTATGAATTTTCATATTTTTGATTTTTAATATTTTTTGATTTTTTAAATTTTTATAATTCTTAGACGAGACGAGACGTTACGTGTCGTGTTCTGTCGTGTCGTGTCGTGACGTGTCGTGTCGTGTCGTGTTGTCTCGTGTCGTTTCGTGTCGTGTCGTGACGTGTCGTGTCGTGTCGTGTCGTGTCGTGTTGTGTCGTGTCGTGTCGTGCCGTGCCGTGCCGTGCCGTGCCGTCTCGTGTCTTGTCGTGTCTTGTGTCGTGTCGTGTCGTGCGTGTCGTGTCGTGTCGTGTCGTTTCGTGTAGTGTCGTGTCGTGTCGTGTCGTGCGTGTCGTGTCGTGTCGTGTCGTGTCGTGTTGTGTTGTGTCGTGCGTGTCGTGTCGTGTCGTGCCGTGTCGTGTCGTGCCGTGCCGTGCCGTGCCTTTCCGTGCCGTGACGAGACTTTTTATTTTTTTGATTTATACATTTTTTTAATTTTTTGGTTTTTTAAATTTTTTGATTTTTTAAATTTTTCGAAATTAACATTTTTGAATTTTTAATTTTTTTGATTTTTTAAAATTTTTGATTTTTTAAATTTTTATAATTCTTAGACGAGACGAGACGTTACGTGTCGTGTTGTGTCGTGTCGTGCGTGTCGTGTCGTGTCGTGTCGTGCGTGTCGTGTCGTGTTGTGTCGTGCGTGTAGTGTCGTGTCGTTTCCTGTCGTGAAGTGTCGTGTCGTGTCGTGTCGTGCGTGTCGTGTCGTGTCGTGCGTGTCGTGTCGTTTCGTGTCGTGCGTGTCGTGTCGTGTCGTTTCGTGTCGTGTCGTGCGTGTCGTGTGTGTCGTGCGTGTCGCGTCGTGTCGTGTCGTGTCGTGTCGTGCGTGTCGTGTCGTATCGTGTCATGTCGTGTTGTGTCGTGCGTGCCGTGTCGTTTCGTGTCGTGTCGTGCGTGTCGTGTCGTGTCGTGACGTGCGTGTCGTGTCGTGCCGTGCCGTGTCGTGTCGTGTCGTGCGTGTCGTGTCGTGTCGTGTCGTGTAGTGTCGTGTCGTGTCGTGTCGTGTCCTGTCGTGTCGTGTCGTGTCGTGTCGTGTCGTGCGTGTCGTGTCATCTCGTGTCGTGTCGTGTCGTGCGTGTCGTGTCGTGTCGTGTCGTGTCGTGCGTGTCGTGTCGTGTCGTGTCGTGCGTGTCGTGTCGTGTCGTGTCGTGTCGTGCGTGTCGTGTCGTGTCGTGCGTGTCGTGTCGTGTCGTGCGTGTCGTGTCGTGTCGTGTCGTGCGTTTCGTGTCGTGCGTGTCGTGTCGTTCGTGTCGTGTCCTGTCGTGTCGTGCGTGTCGTTTCGTGTCGTGTCGTGTCGTTTCGTGATTGTCGTGTCGTGTCGTGTCGTGCGTGTCGTGTCGTTCGTGTCGTGTCGTGTCCGTGTCGTGCGTGTCATGTGTCGTGTCGTGTCGTGCGTATCGTGTCGTGTCGTGTCGTGCCGTGCCGTGCCGTGCCGTGACGTGACGTGACGTGACGAGACTTTTTATTGTTTGATTTTTTTATTTTTTATTTTTTTATTTTTTTATTTTTTATATTTTTTGATTTTTTATATTTTTTGATTTTTTATATTTTTTATTCTTTTATATTTTTGAAATTAACAATTTTTGAATTTTCATATTATTTGATTTTTAATATTTTTTGATTTTTTAAATTTTTATAATTCTTAGACGAGTCGAGACGTTACGTGTCGTGGCGTGTCGTGTCGTGTCGTGTCGTGTCGATTCGTGTTGTGTCGTGTCGTGCCGTGCCGTGCCGTGCCGTGTCGTGTCGTGTCGTGTCGTGTCGTGCGCGTCGTGTCGTGTCGTGTCGTGTATTGTCGTGTCGTGTCGTGTCGTGTCGTGCGTGTCGTGTCGTGTCGTGTCGTGCGTGTCGTGTCGTGTCGTGTCGTGCGTGTCGTGTCGTGTCGTGTCGTGCGTGTCGTGTCGTGTCGTGCGTGTCGTGTCGTGCGAGTCGTGTCGTTCGTGTCGTGTCGTGTCATGTCGTGTCGTGCGTGTCGTGTCGTGTCGTTTCGTGCATGTCGTGTCGTGCGTCTTGTGTCGCGTGTGCCGTGTCGTTCGTGTCGTGTCGTGTCGTGTCGTGTCGTGCGTGTCATGTCGTGTCGCGTCGTGTCGTGCGTATCGTGTCGGGTCGTGTCGTGTCGTGCCGTGCCGTGCCGTGCTGTGCCGTGCCGTGACGTGACTTGACGTGACGAGACTTTTTATTTTTTGATTTTTTATATTTTTTATTTTTTTATTTTTTGATTTTTGATTTTTTTTGATTTTTGATTTTTTAAATTTTTATAAATCTTAGACGAGACGAGACGTTACGTGTCGTGTCGTGTTGTGCGTGTCGTGTCGTGCGTGTCGTGTCGTGTCGTGTCGTGCGTGTCGTGTCGTGTCGTGTTGTGTCGTGCGTGTAGTGTCGTGTCGTTTCCTGTCGTGAAGTGTCGTGTCGTGTCGTGTCGTGCGTGTCGTGTCGTGTCGTGCGTGTCGTGTCGTTTCGTGTCGTGCGTGTCGTGTCGTGTCGTTTCGTGTCGTGTCGTGCGTGTCGTGTGTGTCGTGCGTGTCGCGTCGTGTCGTGTCGTGTCGTGTCGTGCGTGTCGTGTCGTATCGTGTCATGTCGTGTTGTGTCGTGCGTGCCGTGTCGTTTCGTGTCGTGTCGTGCGTGTCGTGTCGTGTCGTGACGTGCGTGTCGTGTCGTGCCGTGCCGTGTCGTGTCGTGTCGTGCGTGTCGTGTCGTGTCGTGTCGTGTAGTGTCGTGTCGTGTCGTGTCGTGTCCTGTCGTGTCGTGTCGTGTCGTGTCGTGTCGTGCGTGTCGTGTCATCTCGTGTCGTGTCGTGTCGTGCGTGTCGTGTCGTGTCGTGTCGTGTCGTGCGTGTCGTGTCGTGTCGTGTCGTGCGTGTCGTGTCGTGTCGTGTCGTGTCGTGCGTGTCGTGTCGTGTCGTGCGTGTCGTGTCGTGTCGTGCGTGTCGTGTCGTGTCGTGTCGTGCGTTTCGTGTCGTGCGTGTCGTGTCGTTCGTGTCGTGTCCTGTCGTGTCGTGCGTGTCGTTTCGTGTCGTGTCGTGTCGTTTCGTGATTGTCGTGTCGTGTCGTGTCGGGCGTGTCGTGTCGTTCGTGTCGTGTCGTGTCGTGTCGTGCGTGTCATGTGTCGTGTCGTGTCGTGCGTATCGTGTCGTGTCGTGTCGTGCCGTGCCGTGCCGTGCCGTGACGTGACGTGACGTGACGAGACTTTTATTGTTTGATTTTTTTATTTTTTATTTTTTTATTTTTTTATTTTTTATATTTTTTGATTTTTTATATTTTTTGATTTTTTATATTTTTTATTCTTTTATATTTTTGAAATTAACAATTTTTGAATTTTCATATTATTTGATTTTTAATATTTTTTGATTTTTTAAATTTTTATAATTCTTAGACGAGACGAGACGTTACGTGTCGTGGCGTGTCGTGTCGTGTCGTGTCGTGTCGATTCGTGTTGTGTCGTGTCGTGCCGTGCCGTGCCGTGCCGTGTCGTGTCGTGTCGTGTCGTGTCGTGCGCGTCGTGTCGTGTCGTGTCGTGTCTTGTCGTGTCGTGTCGTGTCGTGTCGTGCGTGTCGTGTCATCTCGTGTCGTGTCGTGTCGTGCGTGTCGTGCCGTGCCGTTCCGTGCCGTGCCGTGTCGTGTCGTGTCGTGTCTTGTCGTGTCGTGTCGTGTCGTGTCGTGTCGTGTCGTGCGTGTCGTGTAGTGTCGTATTGTGTCGTTTCGTGTCGTGTCGTGTCGTGTCGTGCGTGTCGTGTCATGTCGTGCGTGACGTGTCGTGTCGTGTCGTGCGTGTCGTTTCGTGTCGTGTCGTGTCGTGTCGTCTCGTGACGTGTCGTGTCGTGTCGTGTCGTGTCGTGTCGTCCCGTGTCGTGTCGTGTCGTGTCGTTCGTGTCGTGTCGTTCGTTTCGTGTCGTGTCGTGTCGTGTCGTGTCTTGTCGTTTCGTGTCGTGTCTTTTCGTGTCGTGTCGTGTCGTGTCGTGTCGTGCCGTGTCGTGCGTGTCGTGTCGTTCGTGTCGTGTCGTGTCGTGCGTGTCGTGTCGTGTCGTGTCGTGTCGTGTCGTGTCGTGTCGTGTCGTGTCGTGTCGTGCGTGTCGTGTCCTGTCGTGTCGTGCGTGTCGTGTCGTGCGTGTCGTGTCGTTCGTGTCGTGTCGTTCGTGTCGTGTCGTGTCGTGCGTGTTGTTTCGTGTCGTGTCGTGTTGTGTCGTTTCGTGCGTGTCGTGTCGTGTCGTGCGTGTCGTGTCGTGCGTGTCGTGTCGTTTGTGTCGTGTCGTGTCGTGTCGTGCGTGTCATGTCGTTTATATTTTTAGATTTTTTATATTTTTTGATTTTTTATATTTTTTGATTTTTTATATTTTTTAATTTTTTATATTTTCGAAATTAACAATTTTTGAATTT
>JAZDUA010001268.1:0-123114 GCA_038098605.1 Gryllus longicercus | reverse complement strand
TCAGGGGCCGGGGTAGAATGGGGGAACATGAATGAAGAAGCGTGGTTGTGGGGGCATGAGTGGGTTCGGCGGTGGGAGCTGGGGTCGTGGCGAGGAAGAAGTTCGTGGCTGGATCAGAAGCGGTGACGGGGGTAGTAGTAGCAGTGGTGGCGGGTGTTAGAGACCAGGGGGGAAATGTGGAACATAGATGGAGTAGGTTGGTTGCAGGGGCATGGGCGGGTTTGAGGGAGGGAGTTCAGGCCATAACGAGGAGGAGGATCGTCTCAGGGCTAGAAACGGTGACGGGGTTGCCAGGGGCAGGGCAGGTAGTAGTGGTGGAGGAGGGAGTGAGGGACCGAGTAAGAACGGGTGACAGGGCTGGAGTAGGGGTGGTTTGCAGGGGTATGAGCGGGGTCGGATGCAGGAGCGGGGTCCGTGGCGGAAGAAGGTTCGTGGCGGGGCGTAGTAGTAGCTGGGGCGGGTGTCAGGGACCGGGGACATGAATGTGGTAGGGCTGGTTCCCCGGGGCACGGGCAGGGTCGGGGACGGGTGGAGTCGAGGACGGGTCGCGGACGGTAGGAGCGCGGCGACTGTGGAAGAGAATGTGGAAAGCAGCACAAGGCACGGGCACACTTCGGGTTCGTGAGCTCGTCCTCCGAAATGTCGCTCAAAGCTTCTCTGCTATTTCGGGTGAGGAACGATGCAAGCTGCCGGATGGGAACAGCAAAAGAGACGACGGTCACACGGAAGTTGAAGGCAAACGGTATATTGGTTCAGGGCCGAGGGATAAAGATCGGGAAAGAGACGTCAGAACAAAGATGGGTCGGTGATACCACAGCAGTCGAGCTTGACGTGGCCTAGATGAAAGGCGACAGGTGACAATGGAAACGCGACTTTGCAATTGCATGCTGAAACGCTTCCCTCCGGGATTGAGCACGAAGCATCACAGCATGCGGAATATATGACTGTCACACCGATGAAGAAAAATTTGAGGCGAGAAGGAAAAATGTGAGCAGAGTAAATTGGTAGAGACACACTACAGATGGTGATGATGGAAAACATTGATATATCTCCCGCGCTCTTTTCTACAAACACATGAAGGGAAGAGACGGTCCCAAGTACTGTGCACAAACCACGCAACGCCCAAACCTAAGTTGAGGCCCCAACGGAAGTATTTATGGTGGGAACGTGCTCAAAAGGAGGGCGGGGAAAAGTTGAGCAGCGGTGGAGGGTGGCGGAGGAAGCGTCTGAAGCAACGGTCAGGCGGACGTTGAGGCGAGGGGAAAGAATGTTGGTGGGGCGGTAGGGAGGCGACGGGGTTCGGAAGTAACTTGGTGGCACTCTCTTGCTATTCGCCCACGCTTCATCCGGGCGCCCCCATCGCCACCGTTGTTTCCGCCGCAGCCTCCGCCTCACCGCTCCATCCCTCGTCCCCGTCCCCCACTCCTCTCCCACCACCGCCATCATCACTACCCCGGGGTCCGGCCCCGTCACTCCGCAATCCGCTCCCGACACTGCCCCCCACCACCGCCCTCGCTTCATAACCACCGCCCTTCTCTTCAGCGCAGCCACCTCCATTGCCGCTGCCTGCCTTGGCACCTCCGTCTCCGCCCCACCCCACTTCTCTGCTTCGTCTTCGTCTCCGCCTCGCCCCGCCCAGCCCCCACCTCCACCACGCTCCCGCCTCCGCCCCACCCCCTACCATCACCACCGCCCTCGTCCCGCAACCACTGCCCTTCCGCTTCTCTGGTGCGCTGCCACCTCCGTTGCCGCTATCTTCCTTGTCGCCTCCGCAGTCGCCCCGCCTCGTCCTCGTCTCCACGCGGCCACTGTGTCCGCCTCGCCCCTATCTCCTCCCCATTCCGCCCCCACTCCCGCCTCCAACGTCGGCCTCGCTCTAAAACAACCGCCCTTCCACCCGCCCTCTGATGCGCTGCCACCTCCGTTGCCGCTACCTTCTCTTGTCACCCCCCGCCCCCCGCCCTCGTCGCCACGTGTCCGCCACGCACCCATCGCCTCCCATCCCGGTCCCACTCCCGCCTTCAACGTCGCCCTTGCTCCAAAACCACCGCCCTTCTGCCCGTTCTCCCGTTCTCTGACGCGTTGCCACCTCCATTTGCCTTGTAGCCCTCGTCTCCGCCCCACCCCCCGCCCCGCCGCTTTCCGCCCTGCTCCGCCCCCTGCACCGCCCCGCCCCACCCGTGCCCACCGCCCCGCCCCACCCCGCTCCCCTCCCACGCCCCGCTCCGCCCCCGCTCCGCCCCGCTCCGCCCCGCTCCGCCCCGCTCCGCCCCGCTCCGCCCGCTCCGCCCCGCTCCGCCCCCGCTCCGCCCCGCTCCGCCCCCGCTCCGCCCCGCTCCGCCCCGCTCCGCCCCGCTCCGCCCCGCTCCGCCCCGCTCCGCCCCGCTCCGCCCCGCACCGCCCCGCACCGCCCCGCACCGCCCCGCCCTGCTCCGCTCCACGAGCTCCACCGCCCTTCCACTTCTCTGATGCGCTGTCACCTCCATTGCCTTGTAGCCCTCGTCTCCGCCCCACCCCCGCCCCCCGCCGCGTTCCGCCAGCTGCCAGCGCCGGCGTCGCCACGCAGCGCGCCAGGCGTTCGCGGAATGTCCCTCCATGAGATAATAGTTTTGTTGCCGGAACGGCTTTCCTCGGCCGCTCGTAGCCATTTTTATCGAGGACGTCCGGAATTGATTTCTTCCCTAAGAATGAAAAATAACCACAAGGCGGAATACAAGTAAAACTATCATTTTTGGAGCAAAATATTTCAAAAAAATATTACAGTCTCTTCCGATGGAGCGTGACAAAGTTGTAACGTAACAGAAAACATTAAATTTAACATCGTGTAAACAGTATCACAACACAGACAATTCTTATCAAAGTAGTTGCTTACAAATGTGTTCTTACATATACACACACATACACAAGGATACACACAGAATATGTACAAAAGTATAAAAACAAGACTTTATTACACAAGTTCGACATGTTTGAACAAGATGCTTCAGCGCAATAGTCTAAAAGCCATATTATTCTACCGTCTCCGCTCATTAGAAGTTTTTTCAATATTATTTCAGAGTACGTCACCAGTAACCAACCTATATCTCTTTCTTACATTTGCAATTATTATATCAATAAAGATTTACATAAATCAAGATCAAGTGATTTCTAATGGTAGAAAAAAGGATCATAGACATATTCCGTAGTTCTTGCATTGTTTTTAAATGTAATGCGCAGACCTAAGAGTAGTAAAAGGAAGAAAAAATTAACTTAAGAGAGAAAACCGTGAATCTTAATTCCCTTTCTCGAAATAATACTGTTTATATTCCATCCACTAATAGTGAATTCAAACAATTATTGAGAAAAACATTGCGTCAAGTGATTTTTCTTTCAATATCAATATCCTCTTCTAGTATCTAAACGACATCCTCTACCAAACTTTTCCCATATTGCAGGTACCTTGAGTGACGTCAAGGTGCCCATCCTTACCGAGTTTATCCCACCATTCTTGACAAAATCTCCCTCCCTGAGGTTAGTTCTTTAATCAGGATGAGTCATTATAAAGGATGAAATAGCACTTCAAGTAAAACAGATGGCGATACGAATGGTCAATCATGTATCAATCACACAGAGAAGTGAATTGTTACTTAGCATAGTAATTACAGCAGTGTGTTTTCCGTTACCAATAAGATCAGTCGTTTAAACTATGGGTTTACATACCAAAATCTCAATTTTTCTTGACGATCGTGTTAATTTTTAACAATAATGGTTGTGTAAAATGAAGTCTCCTAAAGAGTTTTATTTTCGATTCTAAAGAGTTTCACACTTATTTGTTTCAAGAGACAATCTGCTGCAGCTGTTGTCAAGTAGTCTGTCGATTTGGCTATTAGAATCTCTCGCGCGTTACCTGAAGAATTGTTTGTCAGAAGAATATTTTCTGCCTGCGTTTGTGGAGACACAAAGCAATGTCTTAGGGTAACGGTAGTCTTTATCGCCTTTATTGTGTTCACCAAACCAGACGACAGTGCCAAGCGATTCTTCAAACAGTGTTAATAATTGTGCAGTGCGTTAAGATAGATAAAAACAAACTTGGCCGAATGTAAATTCCCGGAGCTGATTGCTGGCGCAGAAACTTGCGCCGACGCGAAGCGTCTCGCCGGCCACTGTGCCGCTCGCCGCCCGCCGCCCGCCGCCCGCCGCCCGCCGCCCGCCGCCCGCCGCCCGCCGCCCGCCGCCCGCCGCCCGCCGCCCGCCGCCCGCCCGCCGCCCGCCGCCCACCGCCGGCGAGGCCGCCCAGGGAGTCGTGAGGCGTTTCTTAATTTGGGCTGGATGCGGGTTCGCTCCCTTCAACGCCGCAGGCGAGCGGCGGCCGTCCGCCTTCTTCTTCTTCTTCGCCCCCCGCCCTCGCTCACATCTCCCCGCTCCCTCGCCAGCCCTGCCCCGACACGCTCTCCACCGCAACCACGCCCCCCTCTCGCTTGCAGTTCTCCCCACCGAAACCATGCCACGCTCGCCTTCTCCCGCTCCGACTCGCCTCACCTCACTCCCTTCCCACCCACTCTTCTTGCCACCCCTCCACCTGCCACTCCCTGCCCCATCCCGCCTTCCCTTACCTCATAGTCTCAATTCGTCCCTTCTCGCCGCAACCACGTTTCATTTCACACACGGCTCCCTCGCTATCCATCCATACCCGCCTTGCGCCGCAATTCTCTCTTCTAATCTTCTCCCGCGCACACCCTTTCCCGCCCCTTCCCGCCCCACGCTGCTACTCCCCGCCACATCTCACCCCTTCCCACCCTCCCCAAACCTTTCCCGCCCCTCCCCACACTACCCCCTCCCCGTTCCTACCTCGCCTCTCCCCCGCCTGCCCCTCCTCGCCCCTCCCCGATCTTTCCCCCTCTAATCCGTGCCATTCCGCCTCTCCTTAGTCCACCTAGTCCCGACTAGTCCCGCCACACCCCAACCACGTTCCACTTCACACACGACTCTCACACTATCCATACCCACCTTGCACCGCTAATGCTCAATCACCACTCCCTACCAAGAGTATCTCTCTTTGAACCACCCTCTTCACCCCACCCTCTCTCTTGTCACAACCCAGACTCGCTTCGCCACGATTGACCCGCGCATCACTCCACCCACCACTCCCTTAATTCCCAGACCCGCTTTGGGCCACCACTCCTCGTCCTTCCACCCTATCCCAACCATTCCGCATCCTCCTCGCTCTTCTTTATCCACCTCCGCCCGTCCACGCCACGCCCCTCCACGCCACGCCCCGCCCCGCCCCGCCACGCCCCGCCGCCCCGCCACGCCCCGCCCGCCCACCGCCCCCCCGCCACGCCCCGCCACGCCCCGCCACGCCCCGCCACGCCCCGCCACGCCCCGCCACGCCCCGCCACGCCCCGCCACGCCCCGCCACGCCCCGCCCGCCGCCCGCCGCCCCGCCCCGCCCCGCCACGCCGCCCCGCCCCGCCACGCCCCGCCCCGCCACGCCCCGCCCCGCCCCGCCCCGCCACGCCCCGCCACGCCCCGCCACGCCCCGCCACGCCCCCGCCACGCCCCGCCACGCCCCGCCACGCCCCCGCCACGCCCCCGCCACGCCCCGCCCCGCCCCGCCACGCCCGCCCCGCCACGCCACGCCCCGCCACGCCCCCGCCACGCCCCGCCACGCCCCGCCACGCCACGCCACGCCCCGCCCCGCCACGCCACGCCCCGCCCCCCCGCCACGCCCCCCGCCACGCCCCGCCCACGCCCCGCCACGCCCCGCCACGCCCCGCCACGCCCCCGCCACGCCCCGCCACGCCCCGCCACGCCACGCCACGCCACGCCACGCCCCGCCACGCCCCCGCCACGCCCGCCACGCCGCACGCCCCGCCACGCCCCGCCACGCCCCGCCACGCCCCGCAACGCCCCGCAACGCCCCGCCACGCCCCGCAACGCCCCGCCACGCCACGCCACGCCACGACCCGCCACGCCCCGCCACGCCCTGCCCTGCCCTGCCACGCCACGCCCCGCCACGCCCTGCCACGCCACGCTCAGCCACGCCCCTGCTCCTGCACCGACCCGCCCCTGCTCCTGCTCCCGCCACTGCCGCCCTTCACCCTCTCCCCGTTCGTGTACAGTTCGCCTCCGCCTCCACTCCACTGCAGAACTGCTTCTCTGCCAACGGAGCTGCCCTCGGCGCCGCTACAGCCGCCCTTGCGCCCTTTGGCCCTTCTTGCACAACGCAACCCCGCTCCGCTTCTTAGTTCTTTTGCCTCTTTATTTACAAGTGAGCGGGAACACCCAATGTCATAACTGAATGCGGATGTCTTTGAAAATTACGTTCGTAATGCATATCAGCACACTAACTTGGGAATTATACTTTTAAAACTGTAAACCAGAAACTCGCATCCAAAAAGATGAGATTGCATAAGTCAAGATAAGCAGTTCATGAGAGAAGCATTAAATAAGTGTTATTTAATAGGAAAAAATAGTAAATATGCTACTTTAGTGACAGGAAAGAAAACAGTGAATAATGAACTTAAAAAACCCACCTTAGTCATGTAACAATAAAATCCATTAAAAAAATTAGTAGGATTATTAAAGGGTCAAGACTTTCTGTACTACTTAGTTTTCTATTATCTTTAGCCTGAGCATTTTTTTAGTTTTTGATCCCTCTCATGCTCAGCTGCCATCTCCTGCAACCTCAAGGACATATTTTTCACATTTTCTCAATTTGTCAGTCCCGTAATTATAGAATTGAAATACGAGTTTATTAATATAATAGACACAACATGACAGAAGGAGTAATTAACTCCTTAGAGAAACAAGAACAAAGTTTTCGTTTCCAAGGCCCCACAATACCAGTTTTTCTGAGAAAAATCTTTCTTCTCAGAATTTAACAGAATATAACTTTCTTGAAGCTACGTATGTAGTAAGCAGATAAATTAATAGGGGAGAACCATCTTAACCAATAATAAAGCTGCAAAAAACGAGGTGAACACATTCTCAAATTAACTTACTATTTATTAACAAAATCTAATTTTAAATAGTTTTTCTCGCATGATATACTGTGAAAGAAAATAACACTTCGGCAAGGTTTTTACACGAGATAATTATTATAGTATTGGCGTAGCGTCCTTTGTCATCCAACGTGTGAAGATGACTCCGTCATCTTCAGAAGAATAATTAAATCCCTTCAATGTCAATACCCAACACCATTCACGTACAACCAGATTACAAAATAAATTTTCTTTTTCTCATATTCTGCAAGAACTTTTAATTTGATACAGACTAGAGGACTGTAATTGATATCTCAACCGTTGAATTAGTTTTCAGTTTTAATTTATCTATTAAACGGCCCTTAATATTGAATGTTAAGTTTAATGAGAAATGTAATCACCAAATGAGTAAATAAAAGACAAAAAACATAATTGGAATGAGATACTGTAAAGAGAAGAAGGTGAAACACAAATAATCACCTTCACCTCTGTTAACATTATTATGATCAATGTCCATAGCTCGCAGTTATCCACACCGTCACCGATACCGTCACGTCACCGACACCATCACAATCCACCGATATCGTTACCGTCACCGCCACGTCACAGTTCCGTCAGTCATCGACTCCATTTCAGTAACCATTATCTCTTACGTCGCAGACAATGACGTGGGCATGGTAACTTCGCTACCCATCAACGTCATAACACAGCTAACGACGTTACCGCCACCGTCACGGTAATCATAATCATCGTTGGTAATAGTAATCTTATTTACTAGGCTGTCCGGGTGACGCCGCGTCCATGGCGAAGGTGCCGACGTTTCGGTCGCCATTCTGCGACCTTCCTCAGGGCGTATTACCTGAGGATGCAATACGCCCTGAGGAAGGTCGCAGAATGGCGACCGAAACGTCGGCACCTTCGCCATGGACGCGGCGTCACCCGGACAGCCTAGTAAATACTGACTCCGGCCGCGGAAGCCTACGCTCTCAATAGTAATCTTGATTGTTAGTGATTAAAGGTGTGTCAACTGATAAGGTCATTAGTCCCGTTAGTGTAGTGCAATTTTTTCTCGGGAGCTGGCGGTGACCTTTCCCCGCTCAATGGCAAGACCCGGGCCAACCTACCGTCTTACTGCAGGGTTCTCCTCAACTAGATATCAACTACTTCAGCGTAGCTCTGCCCTCTAGCTGGAGCAATCTCTTAGCTCCCGATCGGTCAACCGACATGTGTGGTAGTGACGTGCATATCAGTGTAAGTGGGTATAAGTAAAGGGGAAGGACATAACAAGAAAGAAGAGGAGGAAGACAAGATCACGCGGTTTGTTAGGGTACCGATCGGAGCAGCCGGCCGATAGAATTCTCCTCCAGACTGAATACGCCCTAGCTGACAAGGTAGTGTCGAACATGCTGCCACCGTCGGGACACGAATTTAAGACCTCCCGGTCAGAGTGACACCAGTGAGATCAGTTGATGCTGTGAGCCACTTCAATCGCTCATCATCACAGTCACCGCCGCCCCTCGTGCAGCCGTGCGGGGCGGTCGCTGGGACCTCCTGAGCGGGCGTCGCCGCGGGCGGCCTCCGCCTTCATAAATCGATGCGGCGCAGCGCGGGGCGGGGCGGGGCGGGGCGGGGCGGGGCGGGGCGGGGTGTGGGGCGGGGCGGGGCGGGGCGGGGCGCGGAGCTAGGGGCGGGGAGCGGAGGCCTCCGTTGACCGCAGCCTCCGCGCGATTTCCGGCGGCGGCGGCGGCGGCGGCCGTCCGGGTCGACGGGCGAGCGGGGGCGGGGCGGAGGCGGGGCGGGGGCGGGGCTGTTGGCTTCCCGGAGCGGCTAATGCGGTTACGGATTGGTTACCAGCGCGGCGCAACGGCGGCCGGGCACGCGACCGAGGGGTGCCTGGCGCCGCCGCCCCCGCCCCGCCCCCGTCATCTCACCCCCGCCCACTCGCTTCCGGCCCCCGCCGCCGCCGCCGCCGCCTGCGCGCGTGTGGGAGCACCTGTGAAGGCATGCTCCGTTTTCATTACTCGAGAGTCCCCTGCGACCAAACGCGCTTTTGTCGACTTACAAGGCCAGGTTTTTCAATGTCGTTGATTCAGGTTGGAAGGAAGATGGCAAAATGTCAATGGAGAATGGAGTCAAGATTTTGTGTCTTCACAAAACTATCAAAAGGTACTAATATTATAATTATTAATTTTTTTGATAAGAATATATTTTTGTGAAAATATTACCAAATCGTGTCAAGGTTGGTTAATAAATGGGTTTCCTTTCTTGTCCAAATAATATGTATATTCGATGTGTTGAAATAATGGTTAATCATTATCAGAAGCCAACTCAAGTATTACTTGCAAATAGATAAAGAAAACTATATTTCAATACAATTTAAAGAAATATAATACACATACTTTTTCATTAGTACTTAATGATTTGGAGCCATGATTTTTAAATTCCAGGAAGTGAAAACGTCAAATATAATGCAATATATAAAATTATACGGAATAGTTTGAAAATTAAATGAAATTGTTTGAATAGTGAAATGAAATACGAAATAGTTTGAATTGAAATATTGGGAAGCAATTTAATTCTATATACCATACCTTCTCAAACTCTCTATTATAAAATTCAGTGTAATAACTATCCTTCAGTGTAAAATACAAACATTTTTCAATTATTATATCTTCACTATAATAGTGAAACGCACAAATACTATTCTTGATCTTTTTCAGTTACTTACATTCCTATGTCACTTTTTTTTATTATTTCGATTAGTAAAATTGCTAAAAATTCTAAAAGAAACCCGTGTGAACTGAATTATCAATTGTTTCCTTTTTAGCTGAATAGTTAAAATGTACAGGCAAACTCCATTATTGTATCTCATGTTTTTGTACTTTTACGCAAAATCACATAATAAAATGTGTTTAGAAGAAAACAATTTCCTTTCTTACCAAGCAAACGATACTGAGGAAACAAATTTAACAGAATAAAATTTTATTTGATTTATGTCTAAACATGTTTTTCTGAACATAATGAGTTTGTCTTGTATATCAACGATATAGTATATTTTTTTTCCTGCCTTATATTCGTCATTGATACCCATTAGCGAGGTTCAATTAAAAGAAAAACAAGGAATCAATTTTTCCGAATCCATTTGATTATAAAACGAAATTCATGCAATGCAAGTCGAAAACACGACAAAATAACACAGAACATTTGAAATATAGGAACTGAAGTGTGAAAGACAATAGAATAGAAAACGAAATAACAATGTGGCAAGGCATATAGAAAATTAACAACTATAGAAGATTGACAAAAATCTGTAAGAAATATTCGGGGAACAAGAAAAAGAAAGGGTGGGAACGGAAATGGAATATACGCGAAAGGCTGGAAAGGCGGATGGGACAGTGACAGATACTGCAGGGACAAAGAAGCGGAGAAGAAAGCGGCCCCAAGCAGCAAGAACAAGGGCGGCGGGGGCGCAAGAAAGCGGGCGGGGAGGTCGCGCTACCACAGCGCCGCCACTTATTAAATTACGTCTCCAGCGCCGAGGGAGCCCAGGGGCGCGGCGGGGGCAAGGAGAAACTGTCCTGGGCGCGAGAGGAGGAGGGGGCGGGGTTGGCGGGACCGGGCGCAAAGAGTCTGGCGGCGGAGGGTGAGTTTATGACGGGAGGGAAAGGGGGGAGAGGAGAGGTGAAGGAAGGCAGGGGCGGCGGGGGCTACAGAGCGACAGGGCGACGGGGCTGGCAGGACAGCGGGGCAGCGAGGGGTCATAGGAGTGGGGGCAGGAAAGCGGCGGTGGGCTGAGCGAGGCTGGGAGAGCGGGGGCGGGACAGCGGTGGGCGGGAGAGCGGGGGGCGGGAGAGCGGGGGCGGGGAGAGCGGGGGGCGGGAGAGCGGGGGCGGGGAGAGCGGGGGCGGGAGAGCGGGGGGCGGTGAGAGCGGGGGCGGGAGAGCGGGGGCGGCGAGAGCGGGGGCGGAAAGCGGGGGCGGGAGAGCGGGGGCGAGGAGAGCGGGGGCGGGAGAGCGGGGGCGGGAGAGCGGGGGCGGGAGAGCGGGGGGGCGGAGAGCGGGGGCGGGCGAGAGCGGGGGCGGGAGAGAGCGGGGGCGGGAGAGCGGGGGCGGCGAGAGCGGGGCGGCGAGAGCGGGGGGCGAGAGAGCGGGGGCGGGAGAGCGGGGGCGGGGAGAGCGGGGGCGGGAGAGCGCGGGGGCGGGAGAGCGGGTCGGCGGGAGAGCGGGGGGCGGGAGAGCGGGGGGCGGAGAGAGCGGGGGCGGGAGAGCGGGGGCGGAGGAGCGGGGGCGGGTGAGAGCGAGGGCGGGAAAGCGGGGATCGGTCTGGCGAGGGCGGGGGGGCGGGGGCGCGAGGGGTTAGCAGGGATCTCGGGGGCAGCGGGAGCGGCAGTGCAGGCGGGGGCGGCGGGGGCGGCGTGGGGCGTGAAGGCGGCGAACGCGACGGGGGGGCTGCGCGGACGGCGGGGGTGGCGGGAGGAGGCGGGGGGCGAGACGGGGGAAGCCGGGGGGCGGCGGGGGCAGCGCGGGTGGCAGGAGGGCAGAGTCGTGGGAGGGCTCGCGTGCTCCGGAAGCGGAAGCGGACTTGGCGCCGGAAGGAAGAATTACGGGGTTTGCGTCGTGCACTCGTCGCCCGTCGCCTGTCGCCCGCTGCGCGGCCTCCGCCGCCCCTCCCCCGGGCAGACAGAGGTTCCCTACGACTTTCTGCGAGGCGGACCTTCTCGAGGTGGCGGACACTGCTTTGCAGCTGAAAGTAAATCATGGAGACCGAAAATGGGGAACCTTATCTTCTTGATTCTTGAACACTCTAAAAAATATTGAAAAGGGCATTTTAATGGTGATTTAACTGTAGGGAAAATGTTATTCTAAGGAACTGAAGATGAAATAATTTTATTCATTTTTTCAATATCAAATAAAAATTATAATACTAATGTTTTATTATTATCGTTGGTGTTTAAAAAATTCATGTACTTTGACTAGAAAATCATTTACAAATTGTACACTGGTATTTTATTTCCTGTACAACTATCAAATTACGTGATCAATTAATTTATAAATATCTTATAACAACACATGACAAAAAGCCGCCTTCCTGAATTAAAGACCTGTACATTTATGACTTGCTTTCCTACAATTATCACTTTCTATTGTGGGCCTAAAATACAGTACTCAAACAACACAATTTCCTTTACAACGTTATATTTTGAAAAGAGAAAAGTAGATATTATGCGCTCCATTCCAGGAAGGTCATTTGATATTTTTGAACAATAATATATATAGTATTTATATATAATATATATAATTTGTAATATAAAGTTGTAAAATGAAAGAAACCTTTTTTAAACAAAGATAGGAAACACCCTTACTAAAAAAGTGTTTTGTTTTGTCATGAAAATGTGTGTTTTACAGAAGAAAAATGTTCACTCCCAATGCTTCCAGAATTAAAAAATCAAATCCAATCGAAATTGCGTTCATTCCTGCTCACCCTCGAATATTTCAAATACAACCTGACAATTCTTTTCCACTGGACTCTTCAAAAAACAGCAATGTCCCCTGATCACCAATCAACCATTTTATATGACCACCACTGCGTTGTTCTATAATGTTTGTACTGACGTACTATAACCATTCAACTTTTCTACAATATGTTCTCAACTGTCCTATCTACCCACTTCCCCTTCTACTCTTTCCCTCTTCCTCCTATCCATTGGTACTGACTTGTATAATTTTCTTACTTTGCATCCACCCAACTATCTTTAATTCAGCATTATTTTTCCATATCCAGCATTACATAATATACCTTGCTTTTTGCCTTAACTGTCTTATTCTTCTATCGCCATAAACCACCCACAGTGTTATCACCCACCTCTTTTCCCCTTCCCCTGAGTCTGTGCCGAATATCAGACGCGTACCCCTACCTCATATCGTCATATCCAGCATCATGCCTCAAATCCCCATCCACCCTCAACATATATTCCGCAACACCATCCTGCCTCACTGCTCTTATTACATCATATTCCAGCGACACCGCGCTTCTCACCGCCACTCACCACAGTAAGATTCTGCCTCACTGCTCTTACTCCAGCACATTCCAACGTCGCCCCCGCTTCACACGACGCCCTATTCAATACAACCCAGCCTCAGGCATATCTCACGTCTCCTCACCTACCTCCATTCTCCTCACCCCGCATCACTTCATCACACCTAGCTCCACGTTTCCCCACATGGGTGAGATCTCTCCATCCCCGCCTTCTTTCATCATCCACAACCGCAAGTCTTCCCCACCCACGGAATGAGGTCTTCGCTTCGGTGAAGAAGGAAACCATTAAAATTCATTGGTTTGTTCCTGAGATATGATAGCATTCCATTACACTTCCGACATCTCCTGACCTCCGCCATCCATTCGCTTCTTCTCTCCCCTCTCCTCCGCCGCCCCCACCCCCACCGCCGCAGACTTCAGGCGCGCACAAATAACCAGCCTTCGCGAAAGCCTAAATCACGGGGAGGTATAAAGATAATGTAACACCTCGATTTAAGTGTATGAAATCAATATGTCGGATACTGATATATACTCGCGTTTTTGCTTCTCGCCGCTGCTCGAAGACGTAAGCCTGAATCCGCGTCCGACAGGGGATGAATGGGGAAGGAATATATTGGTGCGGAGGTGTCCTTGCCGGGTGGAAACCATCGTCGGTTTCCGTTACCGTTCTCGCTGGTTGGAGCGAAGCGTCTCTAACGGTTTGGGAACATGGTCTAGAGCACGACGTATGCAATACTTAGTGTTTACGTAATACGCAGTATGCGGGCGTATCAGATTTTGTACTCAAGATCCTAAAGCAAATGTGGCGTTCGCCCGTATCATTCTGTTTGCGATTGTGAGTTAGTTTTTGTGTTAGGGTTATCATGTGCTTTTTATATCCTAAATTTTACTCATATTGTAATGATATTTGTTTTTGAGTAACCTCTATAAAATTGCAGTGTATAATTTTGTAAAGATATAAATAATTTATTTTCTTAAGCATAGAAACAATAAATAATAAATTCAAGTTAATTATTTTCTCACATTGAAATTTATTATTAGTTTAAAATTATAATAACAACAACAATAATAATAAGTATTATTATTATAAGAATAAAAATCCGCTATTATTGCACTAATGATATATATTCCTTTGAGTGATCTTATGTATTGAATTTGGCACGAACGGATTTTCAATTCATATGTGTTTAGTGAAAATTGCATCACCTAACTTCCATTATACTAGAATGTCTACAAAGGTTAAGATTTTTCCTATTTATAGAACAACTACGTGCATTACACTCGCATTCTCATGTAATGATAATAAGAGTATAACAATTTTATATCGAAGTTAGTTCCAAACCTATGTATAGGAAATGTTGATGTATTATTAAATATGCAATAATTGTTAAGATAATGTTTAACAAATTTTATCTTTGTTATTTTTGGCTCCTCTGAAGACTTCATTTACAATGTGTACCATCTTATATTCATGTAAATTTTGATTCAATATTTATATTTAAATTTGTCTTAAATGAAAACCAGAAACAATTGTCCAGAATATACAGTTGTCGTATCCCACTCTACATTTCCTAGGAATCATCCCCTCTTTATGTGCCCCCCCCTCCAAGCGCAACTTTGCTAATTTACAACTCCTTTGAGGTGTAACCTCGTGCTATGTTAAGAATACCGAAATATATTTCTTATAACTAGGTACTAGTTTTATTTTCATTATTATTATCACCTGCAGAAAGTTATTTCTTTTTGGTTCTCAAGCGTAAAACATTAACATCTTGGGACGTAAGTTAGAATAAAAGATAAAAGTATATGATAACTTTTAAATGTAAATCAGGAAAAAAAAATCGAGCAGCGCTAGTACAGAAGAGAGGATCATAAAGAGCAACGATCAACAAAATAGAGCAAGAATATTGATTAAAGAGTTACAGAAAATACGTGCTACTGATCACTCCGTTTGACGTCAAAAATCAACACGACTTCTGTTCTGAGGGTACACAAGTAAAACAAAACCAGCTGTTACATTGATTTTACAATATTAACGACAGAATAAGCAACTAAACGATCTGGGTTGGTAAATATAGATGTAAGAACCACTTCTCTGTCACAAAGTACACAGGAAGCTCTGTCTAGAGACCTTTAGGTCCCTTTAGGTCTAGGACCTTTAGGTTCGAAAAAAAGTTGTTCTAGTATTGAAGACGGAATTAGAAATAAATACTATAACATCTAAAAACTAGAACAACATACTGATGGAAAACTAGAAGAAAAAATCATAACCCTGAGTAAAAAGTAGAAAATTGATTGTAGTTACAGTGAAACTAAAACTGGACGCAAGGTGTGTAGACATTTCCTGCGTGTCAGTTCATCTATACCCGCTAAAGTCATTGTCAGCAGTGTGCCTCACAATTTGAACTGAGATACAAGCCAGCACGTGCAGAGGCGTATTAACAACTTTGTCGCCTATAGACACGCGAAAAATTGCCGCCTTTTTATTTCAGATAACCCAGGAAAGAATTGGAAATTCGTATAACTCGATGAGGTAAAGGTAACTTCGATTAAAAAAAATTAAGCAACACAGCAACCGATCTGAATTGCACAAAACAGAAGTAGGCTTGCTTACTCAATACTATGGATATCGCAGTAATTCTAAAAAAATCAAGAGGGCACGAAGGATTTTGTTAAATGTTTGTGAATAGGGTAAGGAAGGTGAGAAATAATAAATAAACATACGATAGGCATGAAAGCACATCTAGTTTATTCACTTAATCACTGCAACAACTGGAAGCTCTTGGAGGTTTAGATAATATCGCGTTTCGACACTCATGTCGTATCCTTTCTGTGTGCTGAAAAGCCCTTTCACATTGTTTGCTATCTTCATCCGCAATATGCAATCACCATGCGTGTATGCCCGCAGAAACTAATCTGAAACTTCCCAAGAAAAATCCCAGAAACCCTTCACGGACGAAAGAAGAGCGATGACACGCGACGCTGAAAGATGTACGTTGGTGATTTTTCGTCTTATGATATTAATTTAGGAGGAAACATCCGAATTGGACTACAAAGATGTACCACTCATTTGTTTAGGAAGTGTACGGCTTGCTTTCTCAAGCTCTGAAATAGACAATAACTGCCTCCACAGTGCTCGTTCGTCCTTCAAAACATTCCAATCCTCTCAGCACTTTAGACCATGCAATACCCTAAAGGTCGTTTTGGCCGATTTAACAGACTTTCTCAGATGAGTATGGCTTTCCTCGGGACACATATGAACCAAGTTATTGTTTCTTATCACAAACCGTGGCGACAATCAGGACTCTTGTACATCCCAAGAAACAAATTCCAACTTTCTTGAAAAAAACTGAGAGCGTTTAAATGTTCACTGGTTGTAACTGACCGGCAACACGCGTCACTACGAAGTAGATATTGCATCCATTTTATGATATTGCCGGCAAATTAAAACAAAATTGAGTTTAGCAACACATGCACAGCTTTGAAAGAAACATACAAGACACAAAACAGTTCGTTAAGAGCGTGACAATTATTTCACATAAATGTATCTCTAGAGTATTTCCTCGTCGACTAAAGCCCTCGAAAGTGCTGAGCTCGCTGGCCGACGTCGCGTTGTAAGCAATTTAAAGAACGTTCGCTCTTTATATTGTGGCCTTCTTCAGGGCAGAAATGCACCACCACATTCCCACAAAGCACGTTTACCATCAACTGCAGCGGCAATCAGCACTCGTGTACATCCACAGAAACAAATCCCAGCCTGCCTAAGCGAAAGTCCCAGAGTGTCCCGACTGTCGCCACTTGTAAAGAAGGCCAGCGACACGCGACGGGACGGGACGCGACACAACGCACGCACCGAGGTGTTGGCAGCACGGTTACTCTCCTGACGCCTCGGCCTCCACCGCCTCCAATTGTAGCGCCCCGTCACGGCCCCGTCCCCGCCCCGTCCCCGCCCCGTCCCCGCCCCGTCCCCGCCCCGTCCCCGCCCCGTCCCCGCCCCGTCCCCGCCCCGTCCCCGCCCCGTCCCCGCCCCGTCCCCGCCCCGTCCCCGCCCCGTCCCCGCCCCGTCCCCGCCCCGTCCCCGCCCCGTCCCCGCCCCGTCCCCGCCCCGTCCCCGCCCCGTCCCCGCCCCGTCCCCGCCCCGTCCCCGCCCCGTCCCCGCCCCGTCCCCGCCCCGTCCCCGCCCCGTCCCCGCCCCGTCCCCGCCCCGTCCCCGCCCCGTCCCCGCCCCGTCCCCGCCCCGTCCCCGCCCCGTCCCCGCCCCGTCCCCGCCCCGTCCCCGCCCCGTCCCCGCCCCGTCCCCGCCCCGTCCCCGCCCCGTCCCCGCCCCGTCCCCGCCCCGTCCCCGCCCCCCCCTGCGCCGCCGGCGCGCGCCGCCCGCTGAATATTTGACGGCGCCGCATTAGTCGCCAGTCGGGTGCCTGCAGCTTTTATGAGGCTCGCGGCGCGGAACCAGAACGCACGAGAAAGAATATTAGGCGGCCAGCGGAGCGTAATGAACGTAATGAAATTCCCACAAGCCACCGCGCGGCGGCGGCGGCGGCGGCGGCGGCGGCGGCGGGCAGTGGGCGGCGGTCGTGGTGGCCGGGTGTGGCGGACACGAAGAACGCGGCAGCGGTGGAAGCAGACGCTGGCGATGGAGTTGGCACTCAGGAACTCAGAGGAGGTGGTGGTTGTAAGTGTGTATGTGGTAAGGGGGATGCGGTGGTGTTGGTGGCGGTTGCGGAGACGCACTTGGAGACAACAGAGAGGACGGAGATGGTGGGGGCGGAAGATGTGGCGGCAGTGTGTAACAGTGGGACAGCAAGGACTGTGGTAGTGGTGGGCATGCTGAGCATTGGTGGTGCCGGTGACAGATACGTGGCGGCGATTGGTGGTGTGGGCTTTTTAGGGTAGTGATGGTGGGAAAGGCCAGAGGAGTTACGGCGATGATGGTGAGTGGCGGTGGCGGTGGCGGTGAATGGTTGGGGCAGTGGAGAGGAATGGGGGAGGGGCTGGTGGCAAAAGTAGTACTGGATTGTAGTGACGGAGTGTTCCGTGTAGGCAGTAGAAGGCCGTGGCGATGGAAGGGGGAGGTCAGTGGCGGGGGCGGGAGGTTGACGGCAGCGGCTGGCAACTGCCTCCCCACCCTCCCCGGGGCGCCTGCCGCGACAAACGGAATACCAAGACGCCTTCCCTCGAGGTCCCACTCCAGCGCGGTCGCTTGCATAATTAAAAAATTGCCCTTTCGTTATTTTTCTTTCATTGCTGCTTTGAATTAACTCCGCTATTCTCTAGTGGATGTTTCAGAATATGGATTTTTGTGTTATTGTGTACAATGGTCTGTTCGAGAGACATGATTACAATCTACGTGATCAACTTTATAAAGAGAGCTAATGATATAAGAAGTAATTATATCCCTAGACATTATGAGATAAAGCATTGCATTGGAATATATGCAAAAGCATAATACACAGTTTATGTATTATAAGTAATCCTACTATTCACAACTGGACAGTTGCTACTCCCTAATTTGTTACACAAAACATACTCGAAGAAAGTCGTGGTGGATGAATAGAAGAGCAGGAAGATTCAAATAATAAATCATTTTCTCAGTAAACTGTCACTTGCTTCATTAAGATGTAATGCAGATTTTTCAAATGTACAACATATAAATATTAGACAGTACAAAGTTCTACGACAAGGACTCACTGCATTACCTTACTAAGTTAGTGTCATGAATTGATCATGCTTTCTACGCCAAAAATACTCACTGCAATGCCCAAAGCCGAAGAACGTATAACATATCAGTATCGTCATGAGGATGACGTTCGTTGTTCGTGTGTTCGTGTTCAGTTTATGAGAGAAGTATTTCTTATTCTACTACATGAATAATTTCGTTCAATATTCATTTGAAAATAAAATAAGCTTTTTAATGAACAATTATAATAGGCATGGTATTGTTAAAAATTATAAGAATTTATGTAAATTTATTGTATCTTTTTGCTGACGTATTAATTTTATATCATGTTTTTTTTATTTATTCTATCTTGATAATTGGCCCTCAGCAACCGCATAAGAAAAATATCATGTTCTACGTGAAATCTATGAAAGAAGCATTACTTTACCGTACTTATCAAATACATCAAACATAAATGTTACAGTCAGTTTTCGACTGGGTTATTTTGAGTAGTTATTTAACTAATTCTAGTTCTTAAACATAGGAAATAAACACACCCGCAGTCAGTGGCGGACTAAAACTTCCATTTTGAATAAACTGTATCTTCTCGACATGCGTACACTGACGTAGGCCGTTACTTATGTGGAAAACAAATAGTTAATTCAGGAATGAAATCAGCTTAGTGCTTATATATTGAAAAATAACAGATATTACATTTTGGAAATAACATAATTTTAAAATTGTGTTTCATAGAGAACGTTTTTATCTACTGTTCGAATATCAACCATTCAACACAATAGGAACACGACTGCCAAATGCATCTCATTAGCCTCATTCCAGATCTTGCAGCCAGGGCCGAACAAACCAGGAAAGCAGCGAAGAAATATTGTGTTACTTGGTCGACATGAGCTCATACATTTTAAAATAAAACATATTATATATTTTACTAAAACAATAACATAATCTTAAAATTGATTTGTTTTCTACGGACCTTAAAATTGATTTGTTTTCTACGGAATCCCATGGATATTTTGATTGAATAGAACCGGTTAGACACAATATCTGCGACAGGAGTACGACTTCCACATGGATCCCATCAGTAACCCCCAAGACCTTGCAGTCAGAGTCCGACAAAAATGTACAATTTGAATAATGTATTCATTGACTAAAGTAGTTACTTACTTGGAAAACACATAGCTCTTTCAGAAAATACTTCTTAATGCTCCGATATTGAAAACAAATATAGTTAGATTACGTATCAAAAGCGTTCTCGTGATTCCTGCGCGAGTCGAGTTTGTCGTCCGTGCGTAGTGATGACAACAAAGAGACGAGTGCGGTTATAATACCGCGCGCGTATTGAGTAGACTATTTATTAACACGCCGTGAGCAAAACAATGCGTGAACTAAAAGAATATAAAGTAAATATCAAATAACTAGAAATACCTAACTTGTTCAAAAAGTGAATAGATTCCAGTCAGCGACGTAACGATATTGTTTGTAAATAACATAAGACGTCATCAAGAGTAATGACAATTGTGATTTGCTACAGATGTTTTGCTCATGCTTCGAGATATTTCCCCACACGGTTCGCGATGTTTCACAAGCTGTTAAAAATATTCCTGTTTCTATTCAAAACAAGCATAAAAAGCAGTTTTTCGCGGCTTCGGTTTTGTTAAAAAATGTTATGATTTGTTAAAACAATAATAGAAACATAAAACTGATTTCTTTTCCATAGAGTAGCTTTAACCTACTGATGGAATATCATCCCTTCGACACCCTTTAAACGCCATGAACTTGATCGCTTCTTGGGTCACGACAGTCACATGCTTAATGCTTAGATATTAAAAAATAAAATACACATTAGATTTTGTTAAAACAATAACATAATCGTATTATTTCCTTTGATCTACCAATTGAATATCACCGGTTCGACACGCTATCTACAGCAGGAAGCAGACCACTCCGTGGGTCACGTCAGACTCATGCTTAATGCTTAGATAATTTAAAAAATACATAGTAGATTTTGTTAAAGCACTAACATAATCGTATTATTTCCTTTGATTTACTGATTTATTATCACCCTTTCGAAACGCTGTCTACGGTATGTGCCTGCCCGCTCCGTGGGTCAGACAGCCACATGCTTAATGCTTAGATATTAAAAAATGAAATACATCTTAGATTTTTTTGAAGCACTAGCATAATCGTAATATTTCCTTTGATCTACTGATTGATTATCACCCGTTCGACCCGCCGTCTTCGCCATTTACCTGCCCGCTCCGTGGGTCACGACAGCCACATGCCAGATATTGATAAATAAAATTCATATTATATTACGTTAAAACAATAACATAAGCGTATCATTTCCTTTGATCTACTGCCTGAATATCACCTGTTCGACACGCCATCTACGTCAGGAAGCAGACCGCTCCTTGGGTCACGTCAGTCACATGCTTAATGCTTAGATATTAAAAAATAAAATACATATTAGATTTTGTAAAAGCACTAGCATAATCTTATTATTTCCTTTGATCTACTGATTGATTATCACCCGTTCGACCCGCTGTCTTCACCATTTACCTGCCCGCTCCGTGGGTCACGACAGCCACATGCCAGATATTGATAAATAAAATTCATATTATATTATGTTAAAACAATAACATAAGCGTATCATTTCCTTTGATCTACTGCCTGAATATCACCTGTTCGACACGCCATCTACCTCAGGAACCAGACCGCTCCTTGGGTCACGTCAGTCACATGCTTAATGCTTAGATATTAAAAAATAAAATACATATTAGAGTAACTAGCATAATCGTAATATTTCCTTTGATCTACTGATTGATTATCACCCGTTCGACCCGCTGTCTTCACCATTTACCTGCCCGCATGCCAGATATTAATAAATAAAATACATATTATATTACGTTAAAACACTAGAATAATCGTATTATTTCCTTTGATCTACTGCCTGAATATCACCTGTTCGACACGCCATCTACGTCAGGAAGCCGACCACTCCGCGGGTCACGTCAGCCACACGGCAGCCTCAGCGGGGCGAGCGCCTAGGGCGGCCCGGGGCGTCACGTGTGCAGGGCGCTTGTCAGCCTCCCGGGGCTGCGGGAGAAGCTCCTGCGGGGCGCACTCCGACGACGATCCAGGTGGCGGCGTCGCGCATTCGTAAGAGGCTCCCCGCCCCCCCCACACCCGCCCCGCCCCCGCAACCGCAGCCGCGCTGACACCTATTTCCATAATCCATTTCACACCGAAATTACCGCATACTTCACGTGAGCTACGGGTCCCGCCGCCGCCGCCGCCGTCGCTGCGGCTTTGTCGCCGCCGAGCGCCGTCTTAAAGAAATCTCTGGGCGCGCCCGCCAAAGCCTCCACGAGCGCGCCATTCTTCCACGGCCCCCTTGAGCCCCCGCGCCCGATGTGCGGTGGCCATGAGTTCTCTACGTTCGAGATACAAGGAGAAGGGGGGATATCACAGTGTACTTCTCCCCGGAAAGCTGCGAAGAAGCGATCTCGTATCACTTGATGAGTCGTGGCTGTGATTAAGGAGGAGTTTAAGAATATTTGGGGGAGGGTTTTGTAATTACCACTGTTTGGGACCATAAAGTATACATTTTTCAACACATTAAACTCACGAATGGTCTCCCAAATTTTCCTTTTTCTATTTTTGACAATTCGAATACATAAAACTACATATTTCCTGTAAATCATTCTGCATTTTTGTTTGCATCAACTATTGCGGCTTTCCAGAGCTGTGCTACCATCGGTATTACAACTTTTTATCAGAATGTTACGAAAAAGAAGATATTGCTTACACACGCATTGTAAAGTTAATGAAATGTGTGAACTTAAAAATGTGATGTTTAGATTTATATTTTAATCTGGTTCGATTGGGTAAAAATTATTTCTTATGAAATTTACAAATTTGGTAAAAATTTGGTGTAAAGGAGTACGGAAAGAAGAAAGAGATGATCTTGAGATGTCACATAGAAAAGATATTTTTGATAACTCGCACAATAACTCTACTCTTTCTCCTTTCAAGAAATGCGATGCTGATTTCTGAGTTTACTGGGCCTTGTTTGCAATGTTTCTTGACTTTGCAACGTTTTCCTACGTTTATTCCCAGCCCAGACAAAAAGTGCACGATAACATCCACTTTTTATTACGGGAAATGATGATATAAACTTTGTTTCTAAACGAGTTCACCGATTTCGTATATTTACTTTACTCAGTAGATATCAAGAAGACTAATATTTCGTTGATTTATGTTGCATTTACGCTATTAAAAATTCACTTCGTTTCTCCACATATAATACTATTTTTAAAATCCATTAATGCCTTATCTTTCATCAATCAAAGAAAATTCTCGAAAGTACCAGTTGGTTAAACAACAAATAATTTCAGCGTATTTTCCTGTTTTGTTCCAAATATTACTTTAATATAAAACAAAATGAGTGGTATTTTTATATTTAATAATAGTAATGTTAATGTTTATACATTGTGATAATAGGTACAAAAACGTAAATTTATATTGTACGGAAACCACTATTTCTGCTCAACGTTTAGTGATAGGCAAGTTGTACAGAGCGGGATACATGTCGCTTTGAAGTCACATGCGAATAAAACAGCCATGTTAACAGTCGCACACGAATGCAATTCCTATACCCGGAAAAACAATGGCGAGGAGGTGGGGACAGCGCCGGTATCCACAATAAGTTGTAAAATATTCGTAATTAAAGAAAAATTGATAGTCAAGAAGAAATGCTACTTGTATTTACCAAAACATAACAATAATTTGATATTAATTTATAATAAAATATTTTCAATTTTTGAGTAATTTTAGTGCAAAGTCATATCTGAAAAATTTTGAACATTTTCTGCGTTCGTAGTCATTTTTTAGAGACACAGATGGCAAGGTCCATTTTTTTAAGAACTAGGTCAACATTTAGAATGGTGCTCCGATTCATTAACTGTTACCTTCATCGATCATAATAAAAATGTTTCAACCTGACTGACAGAGAACACCGGAGTTTCTGCAAAAAGATAAAGCTATGCGACAGAATCGAATATTTTTTCTAAACATCCCATAAGCGCTCAAAACGAAACTATCAGTGAACATTGAGAAAGGTTATAAAAACAAAGGTCCTAAGCGAAGAAAAAGTAACTCCTTACCTAAAAGAAGATTCAGAAAAAAGTACTCTCGGTCTGTCGATGACCCGCCATTGGTATGCGGCTGTTAAGATGCGGTGATGCAAATTAACATGGCTGTCAGTGCCATATTGAAAACGATCCCAAGTGTAACTGTATGTAAGTTTCCATGAAACCGTACTAACAAGTAGTGTACGCAACTCCTACGAAAGTAACTTCAGTACCACCGGGAGAGATGGTTCAGGGTATTATCTGTTCCCCTGCAGTATCTCTGACCGGGAAGTCCTAGGTTCGAGTCCCAACGGAGGCAGGATTTTCGATACTAGGTAGAAAGCTGGGTCGAGTCCAGTCATATGGAGGAGAATTCTAGCGGCAAGCTGCTCTGATTGGTATTTTTCGATCAACACCAGGTGAATGACGGAGCAGTACCCTAACAAACAGACCACTGACCGCGCGTGATCTTTACTACTTCTTCCTTGTTCTTTTCTCCCCCCTTACAAACTCACTAACTTGCACTAAACTACCACACATGCTGGGAGACCGGTCGGGAGCTTGTCCAGACTGGGGCGGTGTCCTACTGATGGGAGATACCTGGTTTGGAAAAAACATGCTAGGCGAAGGTAGGTCGGCGCCGGATCTCACCATTAAGCAAGGAAAGATCATCTGTACCTGCTGAGAAAAACTTTCGCCATAATTACGGCACCGATGACCTTAGCACTCGCGCCAGGAATCACAAACTAATCAATCAATCGGATCCTATTCATCATTTGTCCACATTTCATTCGCACGCCAAGAACTCACTTTGTTTAATAGTCAAGTAAACTGTTGTTGATTGCCTTTCAGTATTTCATTCCTTTATTATAATTGAACTTCTTATACATTTTACGTTCTATCACTACGGATATAACACATTTAACTTATTTGCACATTAAAAAAGTATTTTTATATCGTACACATGTAACATTTGTTGCTTCATAACACGTTTAACATACACGAGTCACAAGGATTCCGTCATAAGCATTTATTACGACATCTGCGGAAAAAAAAAGAAAAACATGCAAACCGCGCGCCGCGTCGGGCCGTCGAATAGCGCACGGAAGAATCTCGGCCGGCGGCTGGGCGCGAGGCGGCGTTTGTCGCTTAGCGAATCGATTCACGCGCACGCGAGAGGTCGAAGGGGGGTGGAGGGGGGAGGGGAGGCGTTCCCTCGCGGCGCGGGAATCGCGGCGCCGCGTTCGCTCGCCGCATTACGCGCGCGATGGGCCTCGCGAGACTCGGGCGGTTTTTGCACGCGCGAAGAGAGCGACCCGAAGAGCGCGCCGCCAGCGCCGCTCGCAGCGCCATGGGAATGTCCTCGGCGGCGGCGGAAAAACGCCAGCGCGTCGCCGGCAGGAGCCTCGCGCGGGGTTATGAAGTTACAATAATAGTTGTTTGTCCTTTTTTTAATAGACGCGTTTTAACATATTGGTGGTATAGCGATCACTATGTGACGTAGTGAAAAGAGAATAAATTCACATAAACAAAATAAAAATAGTATATTGAAAAGTTACAGACTAGATACAATAAATTGCTTAATTGAAACACTCCGGCAACCTTTTCTTTCCAATACCCTGCTTTACCGCAGAAAAACGAGCCACGCGTGATGCGAGCTGTCGGACTTCCGTCCCGTGATAATTACCGTCACATGGCCTGATGCCAAAATTTAAACCGGTCGCCGTCCGGCGGACCGTGTGCACGAAGCACCCGAGATCGTCTGGCCCTTACACTCCGGACAACTCGCCCCCACTCTTACACTCCCTGTACCTACGCGTACTAGGCCTTCTGATGTAAACTGAACGAGAACGCGGGCGCAGATCGCGCCGCGTTAAATAGCTGATGGCTACACCCCCCACCTCACAAGTTCCCTAGATAGGCTCGCCTGCTGTTGCAAGCTAGGCTCGCCTGCCAGCATCTTAGGAGGGGGGATACACCCCCACCACACAAGATTCCCAGGTAGGCTCGCTAGCCAGCTTCCTAGGAGTTTACAGCCTAAGGTTATTTTTGGCTCTGCCACGCTGTATGCGTCAACTGCCAGAGAGCCAAATCCCGGATGTTCAGGCTCAACCCCTTCCTCCCCCGCAGCGCACTTTCACCGACCTAACGGTTCTGGCCCTCGTGTTAACGACGCCACAACTGTGATTGTTTTAACTGTAGGAAGAACACCTAAGGGTAACACCAAAACACACAATCATCCATGCCCGGGAAGGGATTCGAACCCGCGACTTTTGGAGCCGAGCAGCTTTGACGGTTCAGCCTTAGCGACCTTGTCCATTCAGGCTGGCTTTTAACCTCTTTTGATTGTCTGAAATCTAACTTCATGGAAATGGGATCAGTGTCGTTACAAGAGTTACTTTAATACAAGTGTTCGAATAATCCATGTCGTTCTAATTATCCATTCTCCTAATAATCCACAGTATCGCGGAATTTATTTTTAGAGAGTTCTATGTTTTAAGCTGTAATATAAGCAAACAAAAGCAATTTTAATATGCAAAATAAATTGTACTATTACCAATATCAGCCTTTATTTACTAGGCTGTCCGGGTGCCGCCGCGTCCATGGCGAAGGTGCCGACGTTTCGGTCGCCATTCTGCGACCTTCCTCAGGGCGTATTGCTGAGGAAGGTCGCAGAATGGCGACCGAAACGTCGGCACCTTCGCCATGGACGCGGCGTCACCCGGACAGTCTAGTAAATACTGACTTCGGCCGCGGAAGCCTACGCTCTCAATATCAGCCTGTTACATTTCGTGGCCTAACGGACACGTTTCAAAATTCACCACCATTTTCATGTCGTAAATAATATTATTACGAATAGCAATAATTATTTAATGTTATATAATAAGTATAATTTAATATTAATATAAGTATCGCAAGACAATTCGAAATTGGAAAATTACCATACGAGTGTGTTAGATTTAAATTATTTACTTAAATTATTTAAATGTATTCACATTTAACAAATTTGTACGTCTACGAAATTTGACATTTTATTGTCTGAAGCGTGACAGGCTGATGTCTTGAATGGTTAATAGGTGGCGATGTAATATTATAGCACGTGTATTCTAATAATACTTATTACTGAACTCAATCTCGTAACGTTTGATTTCATCATATTGTTTATTATCCGCACACGCTTTCTTGAGCCCCAATTGCGGTAAACGCGAGATGAGTGGACGAGTTTTTATTTCGGGGGAAGAGCTATAATATATCTTTAGTTTGTGTTTCGCCACTAATTTGTGTCATTTAAATGGGAGGGAACATTTTTGATTATCCTGTTTGGCAGAAGACTTATTGCAATCTTTTATTATTCATTCGATTAATGTTCGTAAAGGAGTGGTGGTAGAAATTCAGAGACTCAATAAACCTGTGTACATTTCCTAATAATCCATTGCCTCTTAGAAACTACATTTAACATCAGTGTCACTAAGCTCAGAATAAAATGCCAAATTCAAATATTTAATCGAAAATAATATTTATTGGAATTTATTGAAAGTTAATACATTGTTTCGTATTTGTATGGTAACATTTTAGTACAATAATCCATTTGTTGTCAAACATCTCGCTTTAGTTGATTTCAAAAGAGTTATTTAGTTATTATTAATTATTGATTAGGCTTCAATAACCATTTATTTTCTTTTATGCTTATTATTATTATTATTACTGTCATGATTATTATTCATGTGTACATGTGTAGTCTTGACGTAATATGGGCTTTTATGAAGTCTGTTCATGCTGGGGTACAATATGAAAATTTCATTAGCTCGTCAGGAAATTAAAAACAATGTTTGTATTTTATGACTTATTACTCGAATATATTATTTTGTTCTTAAAGCAATAACGATTCAGTTATAATAGTCGTTTTGTGACCATTGTCATGCAGCAGTTTAATATAATTGCAAATTGTGGTAAAATATTCCGTCAGAAAAAACGTGGTTATAAGAACTACAAAATGAAACACGCATCTGTTTTATATTTATGTCTTGTGTTCTATTTATTTCTGAAGTTCTCTGAGTACATTGCTATATCCTCAAAGTAATTTTATTACAAATTGACTTCATCGCGGCAAATGTCATGGTAACGACTAGGTCATCAAGAAATGCTTGTTTATTAAAACAAAAAGTATCCGACTGCCCGGTTTTGTTCAAATACTCGTACTTACAAACAAGAGTCACCTTTGTGGCGGTGATCTTCTCCCGCTAGATGGTGAGATCCGACGTGGACTCACCCGTCGGCTTGCGGGTTTTCCTCCAACCAGATTGAATTGAATTGAATTTGTCTTATTTTACGTGGCGAGACTCGGGCCATCAGGCCCGCTCTTTCGCCTGACCACGCAAATTTCGCTACGCTCCTTTCACCAACTAGCAGAGAAAGGAGGTATTTCTTGGGCGAGAAACAGGCGAGTTGAATTTAGCTCAGAGGAATCATTTAGGCTTGAGGATCTTTTGCTTGGAAGTAAATATACTAACATGGGACAGCCGGCTTTACTTCCCCTCCGAAGGAAGGCGTACGAAGGATTTTCTCGCCCTTAAAAATCCACGGCTTCGATCGGATTTGAATCCGCGAACTTGGGTACGACAGTCCAAACCAGATATCTCCCAACCAGATATCTCCCAACAGCGAGGCCCCACCATATCCGGGCAAGTTCTAAGCTCCGAGTTGTTTTGTAGCAGAGAAGTGCATGTAAGTGTACGCGTGTCTCAGTTGGTGTACGTGTGTGTTTATGAGTCTGAACTTGAAGGAAAGCATAGATGGCGTGGTTCATGGATAAATATTTATGGATAAAATTTGCAGGTAGGAAATACTTTTGCAGTTTCAAGGAGAATTACAGGATTGTGTAATTATTGCAAACAATGCGAGATTGTATGAGATTTTTTTGCGTCACTGGTTTTTTGTACCGGTGAGGAGAGTGTTGATAAAGACGACTCCAACCCCCATTATTTACTTGTAGTGGCACATTCTCCACTACTGGAGAGAGAACGCTCTAGGGTTTCAGGGACGGAAGGCTCCGCCATCTCACCCGGCGCGCGAGCGTGCACCTCGCCTCGGGTCGCCGTCCCCACCCCCGCCCCCACCATCACCCGCGGCCGTGGCTTAGTCTCCGCCCTGGAGCGCTATCGGCCGCATTTTTCAGCCGCCCCCGCCGCCCCGCCCCCCCGCCGCCCCGCCGCCCCGCCCCCCCCCCGCCGCTCCCGCCGCCCCGCCGCCCCCGCCGCCCCCGCCGCCCCCGCAACTCTGCTGCCGCGGGCGACCACGCTTCTACCGCCCCTGCCACCACCCCCGTCGTCGTCGTCGTCGTCGTCCCGGCCTCCGGTAATTCTCCGCGCCCGTCGCTACACTCGCCCCCGCCCACCTAATTCGTCTCCTGCCCGCAGGAGCGCGCTGACCGCGCTCGCTTCCGGTCGCTGCGCACACCATGCGGGGCGGGGCGGGTGGCAGGCGTGCGGGAGATTCGCTGGCGCCTGATGGAGAGCCGCCGATCGCCCTTCGCCCAAAGGGCGGCCAGCGGGGCTCTTGGAGCAGTGGGAGGCGTCGAGAGGAAACGAACGCCACGGAGGGGCGACGCACTCTGCTAATTTCGCCTGAATGCCTTCCGTAAACTCCTGAAGACTTAATAGATATTTAGAATTACAGCGACTACTGTAACGCATGCAACAGCATGTACGAACTACAGTTGTTTATTACTAAACTATAAATATAAAGAACTGACTTTAACGCGTACATACGTTTTACGATAAGACTAGTGCGTGAACTCTCGCATGTTAAACACTACTCTCTTTCGTAGTTTTCCGTTTTCATATTTAGCCTTTAATATATAATCTTTTTCAAGACTATTTTATCCTCCGTCAGTTGTTCTATATGTGACCTTGTAATTGATAAAAATACAAAACACATTTGTCAACACGAACTATTCTTATTTATTATCGAACAGAGAGGTACACCCCTTCTAATTCATTCGAATAATATCAATTAGTTTAATTTCACATAAAGTTGGAGTATCTACAGGCTTGAACATGTGGGGTAGAATCGTGAAGCGTCCAAGTAGCAAAAATGTAACAGAATGTTCACGAAGATCTCATCCTGTACATTAAGGTGAGAGGAAGATTTTTTTTATGCTTTTGGTTTCAAAGTTTTAGTTTTGAAGACCCTAAAAGGCTTCGTTTAGAAGTTATGTAACGATAGAGATTACATCGATGTTGGCATATGCATAGTATTATGATAGAAACTTGACAATTAGTTAAAAATATAGCACATTAGCATTGTGCATAGTGTGTGCTTATAGAGGGTGAATTTTATGAACGTAAATTTTATCGTTGAGAATGGATAACTTTCCAATTAATGAATGATAAAAACGATTCGGTGACATGATCTTTTATTGATGTCTTGTATCTAATTTTGAAGTCGCACACAAACTTGTGTGAGCAAACACTTTTATCCATAGGACGCCATGTGCATAGTTATAGTGACTAAACTTCCGAAATCCGTCGGTTCATAATATTTTGCAGCTGGGTGTTCAAGGAGGTAAATAAGCCTCGCAAACGGGTGGCTTAGACGTCGAAGTGTAGGAAACATTACCAGAAGTTCAGAACTTCATAATGTTAGTCTTCGACGAACCACGACGAACCATAAAGCAAGGAAATTGGCGCCATTAAGGTGGCAGAAGCCTCTAAAGAATGCCGAATGAAGTGGCAAGGTCAGGATCAGACATTTCTGCCATCTATTTCTCCACAGCGTAGAAGTTCAATCCGCCATCACCATCTGCCATAAAATGCGCCGCACAGCATTACTCGTCTCTCCCCTCTTCATCTCACACACTCTCCCTGTTCACAGATCCTTGATTATCTCGTAGGCGGATCGCTATCACTTCATTGCCGCTCGCTCCATGCTCTTCATTTCGAGATTTTCCGTTCTTTCATCCCAGCTCATTCCATCCTTGTTTTCGCATTTCGTATCACTTCAATCTCGCGTAATGGATCTATACTATTCGTAGGAAGTTATTTTTCAATTCAACATTAAAAATAATGAACCACTACCAGAAGTTCGTTACTTCATAAGATCAGACCATCTCACTGTCCTCGGCGAAATATAAAGAAAACAAATGTATAGATTATGGTTAGATGAGTATTAAAGATGTGAGATACACGAGTAAAATAATCATATGAATTTTAATCGTCCCCTTTTCCACCCAGTAGCAGTGCAGTCGCTACATCTGCAATTACCAAATCTTACATACTCGGAACAACAGTGGCCTTCCCCTGTTTACCTCATACACTGCTCAACGCTACCTCTATACACACGTAACCCACCTTATCATCTCATATTGCTCAATATCATTCTCTTCAGATCTTCAGCTCATTCTCCCATATCCAATCACCTCAATGTCAGTTGTTTCCTAAAACTACTCAATCACGCGTAACTAATACATCTATACTACTGAAAGCTGACTTCAATTCCACGCAAAAGATTATAAAAACCTAACAGTTTATTTCTTTCTGATCTCAGCCGCCGACAATCTCTGTCAGTAAATGCACTCTCCTAAAGATGGAGAGGGGACAGAGTTAGGGTCAGTTGCATTTCAGCCGTACCATCATCACACAGTTGCATAGCAGGGTGCATTTGCTATCACCATCTGCCTTCAAAAGAACTTGACTTTTCCATCCCCTCTTTACTTTACACATTGCTGACTATCACAGTTTTTCACTCTACCTCCTGCCATTCTCTTGTATGATCATGACTATCATTTAGCTTTCCTCACCACCTCATTTTAAATCTCCCCTTTACCTGGCGCATTATTTACTAATCACAGTTTTTCACTCGTACCTCTGACCATTATGTCGTCCCTTGCTGACAATCACTTTACTTTCCTCACCCCGACATATCAACTCTTCCTTTTACGTATTGTGGACAATCACAGTTTTTGACTCGCACTTACCGCCATTACCTCGCCCATTGACGACTCCCACTTGACTTTCCTCACCATCACATTTCAACTCTCTCCTTTATCTGACGCATTGTTTACTATCACAGTTTTTCACTCATATCTCTATCCATAATCTGGTCCATCTGACAATCACATGATTTTCCTCACCCCCACATTTCATCTCACCCCTTTACCTGACGCATTGTTTACTATCACAGTTTTTGATTCGCACTTACCGCCATTGCCTCGCCCATTGACGACTCCCACGTGACTTTCCTCACCACGTCGGGCGTTCTCAACCCCTCAATTCAACCCCCGCGCCCTCTCACACCGCTCACCGCGAGCCCGGGTCGCCGTGCGTCACAATAATCTCTCTCGATCCCGCGTAAAATAATGAATGTATCGTAAAAATACGCCGCGCGCCGTATCAGAGCCGAAATCACCCTCCAGCACAAAGCCCATTAACTTGCTTCTTTTCCTTAAATTCTTGCCGCTTTAACGCTGACAAATCTTCGTAATCCTCGCTGCGAGCCGGGCTTTATTAAAACGAACGGCTCTTTGCATACAAAACTTAATTTTGGAAGCCACGATATGTCTGCATTTACTCGAGGAGGGGATGTGGTACGGCGAGGGGGGGGAGCGGGGGAGGGGGGCGGGTAGAGGGGGCGGCTCGCGATTGCTCGCTCACACGAGGCAGCGACGCCGCGAACGCGTAAATAACACTTTGTTTTAATGGGCATCCTTAATAAAGTGACGAAATTTGCATTACTTTACGTGGAACGTCAAATTGAATTAACTCTTGTTTTCTGCTTCGCTGCGGAAAGCGGGCGTCGTTGTTTTAAAAAAAATAAAATAACTAGTTGAAGTAAGCACTAGAGTGGAACTATTTTAATGAAATAAAAATTTACTGTTGTTTTTCGCGGAGGATGAAACTGTGTTTACACAAGAAAATTTAGTTGTAGATGAACTGAAAAAATAATGACTTTCTAATTGTTCGCGTTTGGCAAATTATTGAGAGAAATGGTAGGACACATTTCAACCATATTGCAAATCAAAATATGAAGTGCTTGAAAAGAAACATTAAGGAAATTGATACACTTTGTCATTGCGACTAGTAGTCATCAAAGTTCAGAATCTTGAGTATGAGTTTCTGTGAAGTACATTAAGTATTAGCCCATCGAGGCACTCCTTGGTGGTAGTTTCATTTTGTATGGATAAAGGAAGCTCTATACACGAAACTTGTTGAAGACGAGAGGCCAATAAATTATTAATTTCACAGTGATTTTCCTCATTTAGAATATCAATTAAAGAAATACTTACATTCTAAAAGTAAAAAAGAAATAAATGCATATAAATCTGTTTTTAACATGTATAAATTGTATTTTGGAATGATTTATAATTCATATATCTATAACACACCAAAATAATCTAAATTTGTAAAGAAAATTATTTATCATAATCTTTTATTAAACCATCACTAAACGCATTATATGTTGTGTGCATTACGGATTCCATAACCACTGTAAGTGTAACAGCCACATCTTTTCCTACCTTTATGTCTACAGCTGGTAGAAGAGAGTGACAGTATTTTTTCACATATTGCATTCAATATAACAATTTTTTTTAATTGTTGAAAAGAATTCCAAAGTTATGCTACAAGATACATACACATCTATTTGTATATGGTGTAAAGACTTTCGATCAGAGCTTATTAATGTCTTCGCTTTTCATTTTTGTCACACATAATTCATTATTTCCCACACGCTAAGAATTTATTTTCTAGAGCGTTTCTGAACGCGTTCAGACCATTCGACGTCCACCCAAGGCTCTGGCAACGCCCCGCCCAGCGCCCGCCTCTCCCAGGTGCGCCTCTACTCGCGTCGGCCGCACCGGCCGCTGGCTGTCGGCAGCGGCGACGCGGCGCGGGCCGTTATTACAGCGCCGGATTTATAAGGCGGCGCCGCGCCCCCACCCCCGTCCGCATCCAACGCACAATGGCGGAGCGCGTAGTAAACGCGTCGTCAGCGGCGCTGCGAATCTGCCCCGCCGCCGCCGTCCGATATCGGCGCGTATAAATCATTGGCGTCCGCGCCAGAGCCTGGGCCGCGCGCGCCGACGCGTTGTCCGCAACCGCCGCCGCAAACTTTCACCATCGAGGACACGTGTCCGCCCGCTGCGTGGGGCGTGTCGTACACGGTGCGGCGCGGCGGCGGCGGCGGCGGCGGCGGCAGCGGCGGTGTCCCGCAGGGACGCCTTCCGCGCCCACCTCCTCCGCCGCCGGCAACGAGCGCCGCCACCGCCGCCGCCGCCGCCGCCGCCGCCGCCGCCGCCGCCGCCGCCGCCGCCGCCGCCGCCGCCGCCGCCCGTCCCGTCCCGTCCCGTCCCGTCCCGTCGCTCCCCGGAGGCGCGGAGCCTTATGAGGTTTCGAGCTGAAAGCCACGACAACGGATCCGACAGCGCGCCCGCCACGCCTCCGGCTGCCGGGAGGAGAGGGTGGGTGTGCGGGTGGGGGGGGGGGGGCGAGCGAGGGACGTGAGGAGGCGGGTGGGCGCGGCCAAGGAGAGAGCGAGGGGTGGGTGTTGTTCGGGGAAGGAGCGAATGATGGGCCTGCTAGCTGGGTCAAAGGGAGAATGGATAAACACGTGGGTGGTAACAGTGAAGATGAAGAAGGGGAATCATATGGTGTGGACATCGTCCGCCAGAAGTTTAGAACGGGGAACGACATATATTTTTTAGGAATGGGAAAATAAGTCTGGAGGCGGATTTGAAGTAGGTATGACGATCATCTTATCATACATTGTTATGCAAAAAGGGGTGTCGATGGTGAATATTTCATGGCGAATTACGTGTGCAATTAATTGTGTGAAAAGTATATCGGATTCTGTGTTAGTGATGTGACGAAAGAGACAGGAGTGTTATGAGCGGCATACGTGCTGAGTGGTGGACATAACGTGTAGAATGAATGCTATTTGTTGCCAAAGACGGCTTGTTAATAGCCGTCAATAAGGGATTGTGTTTTGTCAACGATCCATGAAGAAAAACGTGTTGCGGGTGGTATGAGAAAGATGAGCGGCAGGCGGTGTGTGGAAGGTGAAATATACTAGACACTGTAAACCGGCGTCAACTTACACATTGAATTTCTGGAGAATTTGCCCTCCAGGTACCTCCCCAACAGGGGTACCGTCCAAGCCATGAAAAGCTCTAACCAACCGAATTGTCCCCTGACATGTGTGGTAGTATAGTGTTATTAGTTGCAAGTGTGTGAGTAAGAGTAGAAAATAGGACAATAATAGAAAGGATCGATCGCGCACGGTCCGTGGTCCGTTTGTTAAGATACTGATCAGAGAAATGGAAAACTATCGATCAGAGAATTTTGGCCGCTAGTTTCACTCCAGACAGAGGTAGAATTCGACCGACTGGACTCGACCCCCGTAACTGAATATATCATCCTCCTCATAACTCCTTAGAACCTGCCAGTTGAATGTAGATTGATTAGAGAATATGGGCATGTCAATTACTAAGGTAATTAGTCCCATCAGTTTAATGAATGTTTTATCACAGAAGGTGGCGGTCGCCTGCTGGGTGGGGAGATCTAGCCCAGTTCTATCGCCAATTTACGGGGTTGACCCCAACAAGTTATCTCTCACCAGTAGGACGCCGTCACAGCCGGTACAAACTCTAAACTCCCGACCGGTCCTCGGCATTGGTGGTGATGTGTTGCATGTAACTGTGTGTTAACTGGTGAGTATAGGACGACGAAGAGATTGCGCGCGGTACGTGGCCCGTTTGTTTGGGTACTGCTCCAGCATTCGCCTGATATCGATCGGAGAAACCGCAGAAAACTACCGATCAGAGCAGACAGCAACAACTGTTCCCCTCCAGACAGCGACTGAATTCGACCTATTTATCAAGCTAGGGTCAAGAACCCTGCCACCGTTTGGACTCGGACCTAGACCTTGCTATCAGAGGAACTGTAGTGACATCAGTTGATGTCCTGAGCCAACTCTTCCACTACCTGACGTTCAGAATCGCGACAGGGGCAGCGCCAATGCTGGCTTTGAGCTATACTGAGGCGGGCGGTTGAAGCTAGAAGCGGGTGCGGGGCGTGGAGGTGAGCGCGCGCATGGCGGGGAGCCAGCCGGCGGGCGAACGCCTGGGCGGAGGCTGGAGCGGGCGACGCCGACGCTCGCCTGTCAGCTGACTCGTTTCCGCACGCGTCTCGTCTCGGCGAGGGCTGCCGCCCGCGCCGACGGCTGACGCGCACCGTTTACGGGAAGAGGCGCTGGAGGATTTAGCAGGAAAGAGTTTTCATGTCTCTTGCTAACCTTTAACGTAGTTGCCGCCCGTCGTTGCAGCAAGCAAACTAATGTTGCGCTCTAATGAACCCTTCAGAACCTAAGGGCAACTACACTTTTATAAAGTTCGCGCATGGCGTAAGAATATTCTCACGCTGTAAGGACACACTCAGCCCAAGAAGTTATATTGTGATCGGGAAAGGAACACGCCAAAGAATTCAATATTTTATTCGAAAGTAAAGGGAGATTGTTATGAGCGTGAGTAAGTAATGGAATAAAATAATCGTTTCATCTTGAATTTATGTAATTAATTGTTTTTACACCAACATGAATGTGGTTTCTGATCATTGGCTTAACAATTCCTGTGCATTTGCGTCTTCTCATTCAACAATTGAGATATATTCAAGGCCTGCAAATGTACCTCACACTAAAAGAACAACGAATTGTCACCCTTTTTGAATCTACACATCTTTAAATTGTAGCTAGACACAACGACCTTTTTTATTTGTTTGTTCAATTATTTATAGACTTCCTACGTTGTAGATAATCAGTATTCCAGGAAAGTACTTTATGTAATCACTCTCCATTTACGTATATTGCAGAATATTAAGAAAAAAATCCACATGTCCAGATGTCCAAATACAAAACTACCAATTACCTGTGAAGGAACCGAGTCTAGCATTATCAACAAGTAGACTAGTTGCCTAGAAGAGTAGTTTAGTAGAATGAACTATCACAGTTGACTATCTACGCGCCGTATATTCATAATTATAGTTTATCACCTCCCTGTTCATTCTCCCGAATACAACTCTCACCGTTTCCTCGAAGGGGCTTATTTTCGTACGTTGCCCGAAGCGAAGTGTAGAGCGGATTCGTTGGAGCACAGCGCTAGATGCTATCCAGCTAAGACATCGATGTGAGCTTCGAGTATTCTGCCTTTTATTGGCGCTGCGGGGGGGGGGGGCAAAACTCTTGGCGGTGGATGGCGGCGCCACGACGCATTTTGTATAATTTTAAATATTTACTCTGAGGATATCCAAAACAGGTAAAAATATACTATTCGATAAATAGTACAATTCAATCTTTTTAGTCACTATGAATACATCTATTCTGATGTTGAAGAAAAGGACAAATGTAAATTGATCAGAAATGAATGGTGTAGAAATGAGAATACCTGGAATGTTTTCAATCAATTATGTCCTCGGCACACTTCTTAATCGCGACGATCGATGCCCTGTGATCGAAAGAAGGAAACCTGTTGAGAATCTAAAGAGATTATGAACCTCACTTATATCCAAGGGAAATCTCGAAAAAGATTTAAATTACCTTTGTTGACATGTTCATGAGTTTAGCAAGGTAAGGAGGACAATCTGTTCAAAAAACTAAAATGGAAGTTTTAGGATTTTTTTAAAAATCTTGGGAGAATCACATTCATTTATTTCTAACTTCCAATATTAACTATATCGGTTTTATTTTTCCGGAACATCTCTGTGATCATTTCCCATTTCTTCAAAACTTCGCAAGTCGTTACATTGGCTCAGTTTAAATTGAAAGCTACGCGCGAAAAACATTGTCAACAGAACATGTTGCACAAACAAGGGATTTTTCTGTTATGAGCATTTTTTCCCTTCGAAATCCTGCCCTGTACTTCTTGATTAACGTTTTCATGGAAAGAGATATTTCATGTTTAGAAATGTACAGGATATTTAGGCTTCCTCTTGTTTAGCACTTTTAATGTGTACGCGTTTTCATCACACGAAAATATTTTCTTCTTCAAAGAATTTGCCCGAATGCCGTATTGCGTTCTCTGAAAAAACTCTTTCAATGCTGTGAATCCACTAGTTACTGAGAAACTTCCAGAAACCCAGCTCACGCGCTAATCTCTATCGCAGGCCTCCGTGTCCCGGGGGAATGCTGAGGAAAGGTGCAGGACATTGAGTCCACCTCCATTGCAGAGGCACAGCGCGACGCCCGGACCCGCGACTGGCACACCTTCCGGTTCTTTCACGACGCCTCGCTCAGACTTCCTTGCGCTCCGAGCTCGCCCACGCCCACGCCCCGCGTACGCCAACGCCCACGCCCACTCCAACGCCCACGCCCCGCGTACGCCCACGCCCCCTCACAGCCATCCACACTGCTTACCCATACGCCTCCTCCACTCCCTCTGCCTCCGCCTCTGCCCAGTGCCACCTGCCCCACGGACATCCCTCCCCCACGCTACCTCTACGCTCATGCCTCCGTCCCCGCCCTGACTTGCTCCGTCCCCGCGCCCCCGCTCCGTCCCCGCGCCCCCGCTCCGTCCCCGCGCCCCCGCTCCGTCCCCGCGCCCCCGCTCCGTCCCCGCGCACCCGCTCCGTCCCCGCGCACCCGCTCCGACCCCGCGCACCCGCTCCGTCCCCGCGCACCCGCTCCGTCCCCGCGCACCCGCTCCGACCCCGCGCACCCGCTCCGTCCCCGCGCACCCGCTCCGTCCCCGCGCACCCGCTCCGTCCCCGCGCACCCGCTCCGTCCCCGCGCACCCGCTCCGTCCCCGCGCACCCGCTCCGTCCCCGCGCACCCGCTCCGTCCCCGCGCACCCGCTCCGTCCCCGCGCACCCGCTCCGTCCCCGCGCACCCGCTCCGTCCCCGCGCACCCGCTCCGTCCCCGCGCACCCGCTCCGTCCCCGTGCACCCGCTCCGTCCCCGCGCACCCGCTCCGTCCCCGCGCACCCGCTCCGTCGCCGCGCACCCGCTCCGTCCCCGCGCCCCCGCTCCGTCCCCGCGCCCCCGCTCCGTCCCCGCGCCCCCGCTCCGTCCCCGCGCCCCCGCTCCGTCCCCGCGCCCCCGCTCCGTCCCCGCGCCCCCGCTCCGTCCCCGCGCCCCCGCTCCGTCCCCGCGCCCCCGCTCTGTCCCCGCGCCCCCGCTCCGTCCCCGAGCCCCCGTTCCGTCCCCGCGCACCCGCTCCGTTCCCGCGCACCCGCTCCGTCCCCGCGCACCCGCTCCGTCCCCGCGCACCCGCTCCGTCCCCGCGCACCCGCTCCGTCCCCGCGCACCCGCTCCGTCCCCGCGCACCCGCTCCGTCCCCGCGCACCCGCTCCGTCCCCGCGCCCCCGCTCCGTCCCCGCGCATCCGCTCCGTCCCCGCGCACCCGCTCCGTCCCCGCGCACCCGCTCCGTCCCCGCGCACCCGCTCCGTCCCCGCGCACCCGCTCCGTCCCCGCGCACCCGCTCCGTCCCCGCGCACCCGCTCCGTCCCCGCGCCCCCGCTCCGTCCCCGCGCCCCCGCTCCGTCCCCGCGCCCCCGCTCCGTCCCCGCGCCCCCGCTCCGTTCCCGCGCACCCGCTCCGTTCCCGCGCACCCGCTCCGTCCCCGCGCACCCGCTCCGTCCCCGCACACCCGCTTCGTCCCCGCGCACCCGCTCCGTCCCCGCGCACCCGCTCCGTCACCGCGCACACGCTCCGTCCCCGCGCACAACTATCCGTCCCCGCGCACCCGATCCGTCCCCGCACCCACTCCGTCACGCCGACAATTTCACTCGGCCGGCCGTCGCCTTCGTCGACACACTCACCTCACCCTCAGTTTCTCCGTCGCATCCACTTCCACCACCTACGCTTTCGACTTCGTCTCAATCTTCGTCCTTTTCACCCCCATCTCCGCCTCGGAGCCCATCCCGTCCCGTCGTCGCCTCCGCCGCCGATCTCGCACCCGGCTCCATTACACAGGCAGAGGCCGGGCGGCGATTCGTATCTGGTCCCTTCGCCGCCTTCGTCGGAGGATGGGGCGGAAAAAGTAATGCGTTTAGGGCACAAAAGCTGAGAACGAAGGCTCTCGCAGGCTACGCCGCCAGCGCCACCTCTGCTGCCCTCACGACTCGGCCTTCTTCGATTTCCAGAGTTTGGACGTTTCTTCGCTGTTTTAGCGAGCACTCGCAAATGGGATGGGATGTAATCATATCCACAATCGTTTTAATGTCGGATATTTTGTTTATGTATTTTATAAGTATATTTCTACAGTTTAATTCAGCGTTTCGCGTGGAAATATCTGTGTTCATTACTATAAACGGGAGATAATTTTATTATAATTTATTGTTTCTCTACGGAATTAATAACTCATGTAGTTCATTGAAACGAACTGTTTGTTACAGAAGAGTAATATAAAAGTCACATTGCTCGCAGTTCAATTGCCACTGATATAGAAAGTAGAGGACTTGTAATTTAAATTGCGTAAATTTATTTGAATGACTGTTAGTGCAACAGTACTACATATAACTCTCGCCATATGAATATTATATTGATAAAACTGCAGTATATTACTTATACCTGATATTCATTAGCATTACATCATAAAGATATTAAAAAAAGAAATGTTAAAATAATACTACAATACTTAAAAAGAATATTATAGCAAACATCCAATTGAAAGTGGACTACATAATAGTAAAATTATAATATGATGAGTACATTATGGCAAATTTTCAATTGCATTAAAAATATTATACTTAAATTTAACGTTAAAACTTTTAAGTTTAAAACAAAATGATGAACGGAAAATAAGATATTTAATCTGATATATTGAATTGAATTTTTTTAAAAATATGAAATTCAATTACCCTTAAGGAACTAGAAACCCTTTTGCCTTTTATACAATTCAGCGACGATGCAGCACACGCGAAGACCTATGGCACTCTCGGCTCGGAAGACGTGTCGAACGAAGGAGAAAGCGGCGCCTGATTCTCTCGCAAACGAAGGGGTCGCGCGGAGGCGCCTGCGAAAGGACAGGCAGCAGACGGCGCTGACACGCGGCGCCTCGCACCTGTCGGGCGACGGCTTCCGCGGCTGTCGCGTGGAGCGACGCCAGCCGCCACGCGCAGCATTCCGCCCGCATCTCCACTCCCTGCCTCCTTCTCCTCTGTCAGCCCTCGCTCCGCGAATCATGCGCTGTACCCCCAGGCCATATACCTACTTCTCTGTACCTCCATGCCATGTACCTCAATCTCTGTACCACCATGCTCTGCACACCCATGCACTGTACCCCCAAACACTGTACCTCATGGGGTGAATCTCTAAGCCCTCTACCTCTGTCACTGTACCCCCAAGACCGGTACCCATTGCCTGTATCCCCATGCCCTGTACCCTCATGCCCTGTACCCACATGCCCTGTACCCGCATGCCCTGTACCCGCATGCCCTGTACCCGCATGCCCTGTACCCGCATGCCCTGTACCCGCATGCCCTGTACCCGCATGCCCTGTACCCGCATGCCCTGTACCCGCATGCCCTGTACCCGCATGCCCTGTACCCGCATGCCCTGTACCCGCATGCCGTGTACCCGCATGCCCTGTACCCGCATGCCCTGTACCCGCATGCCCTGTACCCGCATGCCCTGTACCCGCATGCCCTGTACCCGCATGCCCTGTACCCGCATGCCCTGTACCCGCATGCCGTGTACCCGCATGCCCTGTACCCGCATGCCCTGTACCCGCATGCCCTGTACCCGCATGCCCTGTACCCGCATGCCCTGTACCCGCATGCCCTGTACCCGCATGCCCTGTACCCGCATGCCCTGTACCCGCATGCCCTGTACCCGCATGCCCTGTACCCGCATGCCCTGTACCCGCATGCCCTGTACCCACATGCCCTGTACCCATATACCCTGTACCCACATTCCCCCATGCCTTGTAACCCATGCCCTGTACCCTCATGTCCGGTACCACCATTCCCTGTAACGCCTTGCCCCACCGCATCCCCCTCGCCTGTACTCCCTGCCACCTTCCCGTACAACCTGTCCCTACTTTCCCACCTCTCTCCCATATTCTGATGTAGAGCCACTCAGCCTAGTCTCTTTATTCAAGTAACTTTCACCCCGCTAGCTGTATACCCCTTTCACCCACGCGGCTCTTTTGGTTCCAAAACCCGTCTATTCTCCCCAACCCCTCTGGCTAGGCTTGTCACGCCACCAACGACACCAGACATTTTCTGAAGCTCAGACTCTTTCAATACACGACAAAATCACTTCACTGCTTCGCATCTGGTAGCACTATTTCCTTATGCACTATGGGTCGCAAATCATTCAGGTTTAGTCGAAGCCACATTGGCGCAGACCGCCCTCACCTCCAAACCACTCTTTGCGTCATTGTCGCTCTCACGAGGGACAACACCCGCCCTCTTGCCAATTCTTTCCACCCGGGTCTGCACCCTCCATCGCCGCACCCGGTGTATTTACTACCTACAGAGCCTCAGACGATGCAGTTTCCCACCTGTACTACCCCCCTCCTCGTCATACTCCGCTCTCAATGGTCCACATCCACCTCTTCCGTGACATCGCCTGGGCGCGCTGCTACCCGTCGCTCTTCCGCGTCGTCATCGCTTTCAGGCGGAGCCGTTCCCCGCCCCTTCCCACCCCCCCCACGTCCGTCGTCCCACCTGCTCCCCCTCACCCCCGACACGCGGCGCTCTTTCGCGCCTTCGCCCCTTTCACGCGGCTCCGTCGCCCGCGTTATTTCGTCACTTAGGCGGCGCGGCGCGGCGCGCTTTCCGGGCGGCGCCGGGGCGGGTGGGCGGGGCTCGCTCGCTCGCGGCTCCACCTCCGCCGCCGTCGCCCTGATTTACGCCCGCCCGCGCTCGCTTCTGTCGCCCCCGCCTCGTCCCGCCCCGCCACTCGCGCTCCGCTCCGCTCGGGGACGCGCGCGCTCGCTCCGTCGCCCCACTCCGCCCCGCCCCGCCCAACTCTTCTCCACCCAGCCCCGCCCTGCTCCAACCCGCTCCGCCCTGCCCCTCGCACTCCCGTCTACGCGGGGCCGCGAGCGCTCGCTCCGTCGTTCCCACTCCACCCCGGCCCGCGCGCCCCGCCCCGCCCGCTCCACCCTACCCCTCTCCCGCTCCGCCCTGCCCGCTCCGCCCTGCCAGCTCCGCCCTGCCTGCTCCGCTCCGCCCGCTCCGCCCTGCCCGCTCCACCCTGCTCGTCCCACTCCGCCCCACCCCGCTCCTCGCGCTCCCTTCCGCCCGGGGTCGCGCGCGCTCGCCCAGTCGCCCCCACTCTGCCCCGTCCCGCACGACCCCGCTCCGCCAGCCCCGCCCCGCCCAGCCCCGCGGGCGCGCCAGGCGACGGAGCGAGGGCGAGGGTGAGGGTGAGGGCGGAGATCATTACACGTAAAGACTCTCCGTGCGTCCTCTTAATTTATTTGCCGAGTGATCAACGTCGCCCGGTTCTGGCGTCGCCGCCGCCGCCGTCGCCGTCGCGCAGCCGAGCGGCGCCGGCGGAGGATCTCGTCAACAGTGATTAGATTATGGGCCTCCCCCGCCCCCCCTCGCCCCGCGTCGCCCGTCCCGGCGCCCCGCCCACGGAGCCTCCCTCCCCAGGGCAGCCGCAGCCGCCACTTAAAGCAGGTGGCGCCGAGCGAAGAACCAGCGACCGCCGGGTGCTCGCAGTTGGGCTGCTGCGCCGTTTGGGTCGCGGAGGGAGGCAATTAACTCGGAATAAATACGTGGAATGCGCTGTATCGGTGGCGGTGTTTTAAGAAGTTTCACTCTTACTTCACTTTCTGCAACGTTATGGTCTGGAGTAATGGAATGAAAACGATTGTTGGTAGCCCTTGAGAAAACACTATATATAATGCTGATGGTGATTATGATTGATTGATTGATTGATTGTCAGTAATTCCGGGCGACGGATTCCCGTAAGTGCAGTGCGTGTTTCCCTTGGGAGGCGGTGGCAATCATCTGTCCTTCAATGGCGAGGTCTGGCGCCGACATACCGTCGGCTAGTGGGGTTTTCTCCGACCAGGTATCTCCCACAAGCGAGGCACCGTCCCAGCGGGGTCAAGCTCTAATATGAATTCTCGGCTATCCGGGAGACGCCGCGTCGTTGGCTGGGGTGCCGACATTTCGCCTGACATGTCGCAGGCTTCCTCAGGGCAGTGAGGCCCTGAGGGCCTGCAGTCACTGCCCTGAGGAAGCCTGCGACATGTCAGACGAAACGTCGGCACCCCAGCCAACGACGCGGCGTCGCCCGGATAGCCGAGAATTCATGAATTCGAGCCGCGGAAGCTTACGTATACAAACTCTAATATCCCCCAACCTATCTTCCGACATGAGTGGCACTATAGTGCATGTAAGTGTAAATGTGTGTTTGTGAGGGGGTGAGAATAGGAAAAGGAAGAGGAAGACAAAACTTGAAGATATTGATGTAATATCACGAAGAACTAAATTTCAATTTCTCAAACTTACTGAACGATACGATGAAAAATGTACATACCCATGGCTAAAAATATGTTTTACTTCTTCACCCATTAGTATTTATAAAACAATAAATTAATGCCCATATGTTGTACCTAAAAAGGTATTACTATATACAAGAAAAGAAATTGGGTGCGTCATGTAACTGATGATAGATTTCTAATTACAGGAAACGAAATATATATTTATCACTACAAAATGTATAACGAAATTAAGAAATGTTAATACATAATTTAATTACTATTATCAAGATATTCGCTCGTCTTGCTTCTGCTAACTATATCTCGTTATCAGTTGTCCTAATGTTTGACTCCCAGCAAAATCTAGCGGGCATTAGTTCACATCGTCAAGCGAAGGAGGATCAGTATTTATTGAGCAGAAATCATCGATTATAAATAAAGGTCATATTTGGAAAAATCATTAATTGAAGAAGTAGCCCTTAATTCTTCGCTTTTTTGACGAAATAATTTTCCAAAGAATTAGTTTTGGTTTCTTTGAGTAGTTTCTAAGCATGAAAAGTAAGGTAATTTTATTTTTTGTGGTTAATGAAATACAATTTTACTTCCCAATAAATTTTCAGGTTGGTTTGTGTACCATGATGTTCACTTCCGATTCGTCTGAAAGTACTTTTATTCCGGCCAATGGCTCTGATAATGACTGATTGGAAATCGAAAAGGGTTAAGGTTCGCAGGTAATCTTTTCATTTTGGTAGAAAATGGTTTGATGTTTACGACATTGGCATCATTATAGAAATAAATACGAGGTGTCGTTGGGTCGTAAGTATTTATTGCTGCCTGGGGCCCACGGCCGCCTCGGAACCGCACTGAAGATGGCCGCAAAGCTACCAAAAACGCTTTATGCATCAATAAATACGACTCAACAACGCCTCATATTTATAACAATATCTTGGTCATTTTATTCGTTTTCGAAATGCACAACAAACCACCCTAAAAACAACATTACAGACGAAATACTTTTTTAAATAGAAAGCAGTCGCTTCTCTTACTCAGACGTGGTCAGCTGCCTCGTAGATTCGCTCGAAAGCGACGAAACGCCTCGGCCACAGCGGCAGCCCAGCATCTCCCTCGCCGGCGCGGCGCGCCCTCGCCACTGGGTCAGTGCGGCGGCGGTAGCAGGGCGACCCCCCCCCCGCCCCGCCCCCGACCTCATCGCCCGCGGGCGCCGTGCCTGGCACCGCCCCCGCCCTCCGCCCTTCGCCGCCGCCGCCGCCGCCGCCTCCGCTGCGCCGGCTGGGCCGCCCGCGGCGCGTCTGACAAAGCCATTAAAATAAATGACGTCATTTGCGGCATCTTGAGGCCCGCGGCGGCGGCGGCTCCGCTCCGCACCCTGTCGCTCCACCCCCCACCCCACCCCACCCCCCGGCCCCCCGCCCCGCCGCCGCCGTATTGATTCAGCAATGGGCTCTGTTTACCAGCCGTTATGAATATTTTACAGCGCGCGGCGGCGGGTGGGCCAGTCGCCCGTCCCAGAGCGCCGCGCCCCGCCCCGCCCCCTTTTCCCCGGCCCCTCCCCGCCCCGAAGCGCCGGAGCGCCTAACAAGGCTAACGCCTCTTAAGAACGGGTCTCCTTTGTCGCGATACGACTCCGTTTGGCCCCGCCGAGCCCCGCAGTCGCCCCGGTGCTTCGCGGCTGAGTTGGGGCCCGCGCCGGTTCATCTCCTCCCAGGCGGAGCGGCCGCCCATGGTTCCGCAGCCTGCGACGCGCTCTGTTCTGGGGAACTCACTCATCACCTCGTGCTACGCGACTCCAGGGAATGATTCCTTCGTGGGGGCAGGGAGAGGTGGCACAGGGCATCAATTGATGTCACTGCAGTGCGTCTGACCGGGAGGTCCTAAGTTCGAGATCCGACTGCGGCAGGATTTTCGACACTGGCTTATTAGCTAGGTCGAGTTCAGTCGTTATCTAGAGGAGAATTCTTGCTGCCGGTTGCTAAGATCGGTAGTTTTGCGAGGGTTCTCTGATCAACACCAGGTGAATGCCGGAGCAGTACCCTAACAAACGGGCCGCTTACCTAGCGCGATCTTTCCTTTCCCTTCCTTGTGCTATCCTCACCCCTTACTTGCACACACACTAACATGCAATATATTACAACACATTCTGGGAGTCCGGTAGCGAGCTTAGAGCTTTGTCCCGGCTAGGGCTGTGCCCCGCTGGTGGGAGATACCTGTTTGACGATAACTCCACTAGCCGACGAGGTCGGCGCCGGATGTCGCAATCAAGAGGGGGAAGATCGCTGCTCAAAATATCTCTTCGCCACTCACGGAAAAAACAAGAGGGAGGTAAAACGTCAACTACACTACGGTACTAATGACCTTAGCAGTTTATGCGCCCGGAATCACTTGCAATCAATCATCAATAGTGTGAGCACGGTTGTTTTATCTCACAAAAGAAAAAAGGATTTGGTTCTCTACATATGTCGTCAGCTGTGTTTGTGTAGAGACGATCACGTCGAACTACTGAGAGTATTCAATGTAGGGATGATGAATATTTGTGGAAAGGAAAGTCGACGAGCATGCAATTCGGTGTGTTTAAAGCATGTCTCCGAGGCTCTTTGGTAGTTTCAACTAAAAGTAAATACATTCTTAAGTCGGAGGCACCGACACAGAATTCGACAGTTAGAATAAGATTTTATGGGGATATGTAGCTTCCTGGAATGATAAAGTAATGAGCATTAGCCAAACAACTAAATAAAGGGTTGCACTAAAATTGATAGTACGTAAATATCATCATTCAACCACAACAATGATTGAAAGGTATTTCATTTTATAAATGTTCTGTAATGATCTCCAACTGATTTTTAGTTAACAAGATGTTTACCTAAAACGACAGTGAGGTTACGGTATTAATTAACGTGCCTAATAAAAAGGGAAATTCTTTTTAGTATCTTTATCACATATTACAAAAAATTCTATTTCGTTTACTTTCCCGCGAAGTAAATTATAACTTTTAATTTCTAAATGCACATCAAATTTATTCTCGTAAAGCAGGGAAAGCATAGAGATAATTCCGCAGTACTTCAACTAATTCCAAAGCACTGCCAGGAATTTGTAGCGACTCCACTTTGTTGGTTTTATAGCCTCAGCAAATTGGTATGACGGCCCTCACTGAATCATGCAGTCCCCTGCATTTTATTCCTAGGAAAGTGTTTGCATGCATTTTAGTTCCAGCGAGTAACGTTGGCAACCGACCGTGGCCGCAGACAGGGTGTGGAGCTTCCAACCGACAACGACAAGGCGAGGGAGCCACCCGCGAAAACTCGGTTTGGGGAAAAGGATTTTTTTACTTATCGTATTTTCTTCTTGAGGCGTTTTATTTCCACGGAGGTTTCTTGCGAAGAGAAAGAACTGAGAGGTGGGATTTGAGCGACGAGTTAGAAGCTAATAAGGATGTTGCATTTCCGTGAAGGAAAAGAGGAAAGTGAAAAATTCCCTGATGAGATTTTGCTTTATCGAAATAAAGACTACAAAGAAAGAGATGGAAATATCAGAAGTGTTGGTTTTTTACAAAGAGTCGCTTTGTTTAATCTCTGTTACCACAAATTAATTGAATTAATTAATTTTGCAAAATGACAGAACTTATGTGCTAATTAAAGTTTCTTTCTAAAATAACTATTTTTCAGTTCCTTACAATTCAGTTGTTCTCAAAGCACAGTGCATTGTGGTATCAAAAATAAATATAACAATTTAATAATTTCAATATAACCTTAAGACCTAAAATCACGTTGTCAATGAAATTATCAATGATAAAACATCCAGTTTTGTAGAAGCAATGTAATTTAGAAAAGTTTAAGTATACAAAATTACTAGAAGTATAAGTTAATACTTTTCGAAGCCATTCTCTTCTCTTTGTTCTCTGTGACAACGTAATGATCGTATGCGTGGATTAAAAATGACTTCAAAAGTTATTCTTGAAGGCTTGACACTTCTTAAAGACTCGTAAATAGATAATGGTTTAAATATCTCTCTTGGATAATCATAACGAGCAATCAATATTTAGCAACATTACAAATAGAATGGTTTGTTTTTAAACTTCTTTAATAGGAATACAATCGAATCAAGCAAATACTATTTTAACATCTTCGTGATGTGTAAGAGAAAGTAAGAAGTCAGCTAACTTGATATATCTTTGAAAATCCCCAAAGAAGTTAACAGGAAAGTATCTTTACATTGTATCAATTGTTCCTTGACCACAAAACTGTGCCACACATTGCCATTATTTTTAAAATCACCATTCCTGAATTGGCCCTCTTTCAGTTTGTCGATTTTACAGAAATATCTGACTCTAAAATGTTACACATGACATGCAACATCTGATCTGTTCGCATTCCACAGTCATACCGAGTGCTTTCGTCAAAAGAGGTTAATATATCACTGTCGCGCATGAAAAAAAAAATCAATTTCATGCCAATAGTCAATAAATGGTTGAACAAATTGTGCAATTACAAGGTTCGTTTGTGCGTCAATCATCAAGGAGAAAGGAATTTTGAATATTTGGCGCCACACATCAAAGCGGTAGTTAAAATATATCGCAGCAGCTGAGATATGAGACACGTTCGTGGTATCTTTGTGCCGATGGAGAAGGCTGCGAGCTCTTTCCAGCCTCACTCAGAGGGAGAATTGGGGAGGGACGTGTGAGGGAGCGAGGGACGTGTACGACCCGGTGTAGATGCAGCGCTGAAGAGCGAGGGGACAAAAGTGGACGGACATTAAGAGAATGCAGGGGCAAAAGGATAAGGGGAAGCTGGGACGGCGATGGAACTGACCGCGACAGTGAAACAGAAATACTAGCGATATGAAGATTCAGAAGATGATGGGTAAGAAACAACGAATAAATGGCACAAGAAATATCAGTAAGAAAGAGGCAAGATGAGTGAAGGAAGCACTGAAAGTGACCAAATGAAGTAAACCCGACAGAAATATGATGGAAAGGAATAAAACTGGAAAGAGACTGGAGGTGGAGTGATTGCCAAAGAGGAGAAGAAAAAACAAGAATACGAAGGGAGGGCAAAAAAATAATGGAAACACCACTACTCGAGCAGAATAATAATTGAAGGAACAGACGGAAGAGTTGCTGGACGAATGATAGGAAATTGGGACCGAAAAACAAATAGGATGCAGAAAGATGGGGAGAATGATAAGAATGGTGTGATAAGAATGATAAGAAGGTTAGCGTCTGCGAAGAATGGGAAGAAACACCAGAAAGAAATGAGAAATAGATAAGGAAAACAAAGAGTGCTGTGCTCGTGGAAGGAATGAAACGCAAAAGATAGATAGAAGGAGGACGAAGATGTCTGAGCTAGGAGCAAACGCAAATAAAAATAAAGAAGAACGACGTTGAGAGGGGTGTCGGTGCTTGGCAAAAAAGAAGACTAGAATATACTGGGGGGTGACACTGAGTGGTGACACAGAGTGGTGACACAGAGTGGTGACACAGAGTGGTGACACAGAGTGGTGACACAGAGTGGTGACACAGAGTGGTGACACAGAGTGGTGACACAGAGTGGTGACACAGAGTGGTGACACAGAGTGGTGACACAGAGTGGTGACACAGAGTGGTGACACAGAGTGGTGACACAGAGTGGTGACACAGAGTGGTGACACAGAGTGGTGACACAGAGTGGTGACACAGAGTGGTGACACAGAGTGGTGACAGAGTGGTGACACAGAGTGGTGACACAGTGGTGACACAGAGTGGTGACACAGAATGGTGACACAGAGTGGTGACACAGAGTGGTGACACAGAATGGTGTGCGAGAGGAGGAAGACGAGAAAAAGAGGAAATATAAATAAGATGGATGCAGAATAAGCGTAAGGAAATCAGTCTAAAGGAGAAGTATAACAGGGAGAACATAGCAAGTGCCGCGCAGAAGAGAAAGATTGCAAAAGAGGGGAAAATACGTGACGCTGATGCAGTGGAGAAGAAGGAAGAGGACGAGTTAGGAAGCAGGTGAAAGAATTACGAAAGAAGAAAAGCGGAAGAACGCAATAGTGTGAGCGGAGACGGCCACGGAAGAGGAAGAGTAGCAAGGAGACAAAAATAAGGGCCCCTGCGGCAGGGGAGGTAAAGGAGGAGAAAGAAGAGGACGCTGGCGAGGGCGAGGGCGGGGGGGGGGGGGGCGGCGGCCGCGGAGGCACGCGCTCGGGAGGACGGCCGGCCGGAGGGGCACGTCGCGCCCGTATTTCACACGCGCTCAATCCTCAGGCGAGGACGGGGGCGGCGGGGGAGGGCGGGGGCGGCAAGTCGCTTCGCGGGCGGAATACGCACCCGGCACGTCGCGTCCATTCTCCGGCACCTCCTCCGCCCCCACCTCCACCCCACCCTCCGGCCCTCCACTTCCTCCGACCGCGCCCCCCGCCCCCGTGCGGTTATTAGGGGTGCATTTGTGTTAATTTATTTGCACCCTGCGCGCGGCGCCGTGCTTCGCAGCTCGACCCATGAGGGCCCGGCGCCTCTACCTCCTCCGCTCTCCGGAATGCCCGCGGTTCACGTGCGCGAGTGTGTGTGTATGTGTGCTCGTGTGAGTGTGTGTGCGCGCGTGGTATATTGCATTTTTGCGGTGATGAACGGCGGCCGGTGCGATGCGCTCTAAATTGCAGTGACTTTTATTTGCGTGCTCGCCACCCCCACCCCACTCCGCTCCGCCCCGTGCAGCAGCACCTCCCCCCCGCCGCCGCCGGGATATTACCGCCCTCTGGGAATACTGATTCGCGCCGTGACTGCGGAGCTGTGTGCGATGAGGCCGGGAGTGCGCGATGGCTAGCTAAGTGTTGCTGCCGGGGCGGGTCGAGTTGGCATGGAAACAGTACGGTGAGAAGTCGATGGATATCATCTCAATCAGGGCGGAAAAGAAACGACGGAAAAGAACACAAAGTACGAATGTTTTGTAATAGATTTTTAAAGACAATTTTGCCATAAATGTAAGCATTATAAAAGTAATTTAATTGAGCTACAAAAACAAATCTTTAAAGGATGTTTTCCTATTTGCTTAGTTTATTCATACGCATGCTTTTACAGCTCTATTGTAGAATATTGGATACACCGAGCTCTATTTAAGACTTTTCAACTGAGTCAAATAAAACGCACGTTTATGTAATGTAGCTCCTTTACTTACGTAATTATGGCGCTCAATAATTATGTTTTAATTAGAACAGACTATAATAAATAGTACATAAAAATGTGTATTTTTAAGTAACTCTATTCAGTATATCACACTCCCACTATAAAAGCAACTAGATTTGTTATTATATTCTATTCAAAACGTTCTTTTCTAGATTAATTGATAGAGTTTGATACGGGAATAATATTTATATTGCCATAAACTTCAGAATTTACCATAAATATTCATTGAAGATTCAGAAATGTTCCTCTTTTCATTGCGCTTAATGAACACAGAGTTATAACTACATAATAAATCGGAAGTTACATGTACACATGAATTGTGGAAACACTGTTTATAATGTTTTAACAAATAATGAAGAAAGCGGAAGATTGAAATTTATATTTACTCCCAGAAATCCTTTTCCAAGGAAAATAAACTCCCCTTGCGATACTACATTCTAACAGAACATTTCGCTGCGTACACACTTCTCAGTGCGTTTTTTCTCTCTGGTTATCTACCGTGAAGAGTTAGTGCGTGCTGTGCAAAACGATACGACAATTACGACATCATGAAATTGTCTGCAAAGAATTACAGCTTGTGCCAAATCACACAGGAATGTTAGCATTGTATTTTGTTCTAGAACACAGTACTAAATTACCGATACGTCAAAATGGAAGGATATACTACCCTTTAGCTCCATGAACTCAACACAATTTTTCCAGCGATCACATCGATCATGCAATTAAACGCGCGTATATAACTAAACAAAAACAGCACATCGCCTGACAAACAAAATTTCACTTTGAGTTATTTTTTCCACAAATATTTGATAAATTCGGTGTGTTGACACTAATAGAATTTTTTGTAAAAATAATTCTCACATTTACAGAACTGGAGGAATTTTTTCCATTGGGTACGCGATGTAGGAATGAAAAATAAAGAAGAACTTCTAATGTTCAGAATAATAATGAATAAAATTTGATACACTGAACTTTTCAATAAAAAGTAGAGACAATAATATACGAATTTTTAATTATAAAATATTATAACATAATAACGGACTATAATGTAATTAGTATAACTTCAATAAAATTAGACACACAGAAAATCCGATTACAATGTACATTTTTGACATGGATATTTATGTTTGTAGATCCTATAATAACTAACCCTTTCCCAATTCCCTCTATAATATTTAATATTTGTTAAAAGTATACTACAACAATAAAAAGTATCCGAACTTTATTTAATTATTTCCTTTGTTTCGCGGAAAAAATGTTTGATTTTTGCTACTACAACTTCAAATAACTTATCACCTGATTATTTGGAACTAACATTTATGACTGGGTACGTCAGAAATGTATACCAGTCAATAGCAAACTGAATAAAGGAATTAGGAACAATTATCACAGTTATATTTAAGACAGTGTATTAAAATTTTAATTTACTTTTCTTCTAAATCATGACGAAAAACCCCACTCGTATGTTTGTCCACAAGCGACAGAGTACTAGTTCTATTCAATGGTTTCAGGATCACATTTAACAAATGATGAACGTAACTGACGCATCCGTCTGAAGGCATTCGTTCTAAAATTATCTCCGAATGGATGTTGTCCCAACGGCCAGAGCGCATGGCAACGCGGAAATAAGAAGACGGGTCATGGGGCGTCGGGGGAGGAGAAGCCATTCGTCGAAATTATCTTCGGCGCCGGAGCCCAGAACCTCCTCGACCGCCCACCCCCTGTCTCGCTTCCGTTTCCCCTTCCCCTCCGCGCCTCGCCTCGCCTCGTCTCGCTCCGCCTCGCTTAACCTCTCCCCGACCCGTCTCCCCTTGGCCTCTCCTTCTCCCCGAGCCGTCTGGCCTCGCCTCGCCTCGCCCCGCCCTTCCTCGCACCTCCCCGTCCACACATGTTCTCCCGGCCCTCCCCGAATCGTCCCGCCCTTCTTCACTCTTCCCGCCCTTCCCCACCCTTCCCCTCCCCATTCCGCCAGCCTCACCCCGCCCCACCTTGTTGCTCGGGTCGCCACTCTCGCCACTTTGCCCCATTGTTCCCCGGCCTTCCCCTCACTCGCTTTGCCTGCCCCGGCCAACTCCTCGTCGCGTTCCTTACTGCCCGGCATCTCTGCGACATGCCCCACTACGTCTTGCCCCGCACCGACCAACTATCTCATCACGTCTCGCTGTGCTCTGAGAATCTCTGCTACTCCTCACCATTCCATCAACCCCCTCCACGTCTCGCCTCGCAATGCCACGACCCACCTCGCCAAACTCCATCAATTCCCAACGCTCGCCGTCATATCGCGTCACGTCCCCCTACCCCAGCCACCCTCGCCATCTCTCCACGTCCCCGCACACTTCACCAATTCCCGCAACATTCCACTCGACGTCCCGTCTTGGCTCGCGGAGGCACGCCACCCTCCGTTCAATTCAACCCAACCTGCTCCTGCCCACTTTGCAATCTTTTTCCCTCGCTCCTTCTGCTTCTCCCCACTCAACCCCGCACATCATCCCGCTACGCTCCACCCTCAACTGGCCCGCCAGATTCCTCGCCTCCCCGCTGTTTCTCCGCGCCCCTTCCGCCCCACTCTGCCTCGACCCTCTCCATTCCGGCTGCCCCGCCCACCTCTCGCCCTTGCACGACTCCCCTCCTCCCCCGCCCCCGCCGCCGGCGCCGTTGTGTTTACGATGATAAATCCGCCTTAGATAAGCGCGCGAAGAGCGGCGGGCGGCGCGATAATTCGGCGCGTATTTCACTGCCAGGGGGCGCATCAGTCGGTGTCGGGACGCGACAGATAGCGCTGCGATCGCCGCGCGGCCGCCGCCAGGGCGCGCCACCCCCCCTCCCGGCACCCCCACCCCCACGCGGCGCCGAATCGGGCGCCGGGACTGCGTGACTCACGAACGGGCCCGATGAGGCTGTCACGCGCCCAGTACAAATGTTTGCTCCTTAATGAGGCAGGGAAACACACTGCATTCGACGAGAATTTTGTCGGGAAATGCTGTCATTTAACGGACAATAGTAGTCGCGGCTGACGAACGGTTTCGAGGAGCAGCTTTGCCAGGCAAAACGTTCGTTCCGATTGCTGTCGTAAAACGTCCGTTATTTTAATCTTCGTCTAATCACAATAGTATGTATCGTATGAGAATTGTGAAACAAATATTAAAGAAATTGAACATTACTGCTAAACTAGATATCGTATAACAATGAAAATTAGTTCAAACATATGCATGAATTTTGTTTATTATATTTGTGCGTTTTATTTATTATTAATTGGTAATGACAAAATATTACCCTACTTAATGCACAATCATTATTTTGCATTTTCAGTCAAAATCGAAACTTTTCATTATTTTGTGTTTTTCCGTGTCCCAAGCTATGTAAACCATGAACTCAACTCACATGAACGGGTGTTGCATAGTTTTCTTCCAATTTATGCGCCTATTGCAAATTAAAAAGTATAGATTAAATCAAACTAACCTTCCCCTCCCTATACTTTGCAGTCGGACTTTTGTTTCCCCTTCCCTGATTTAGTGGGGGCAGTGATACTCTACCTCGCCGCGTCGCGTCGTCTGGGCCGTGGGCAACATCTCCTCACCTGCGCGGCCCTTTGAAATACTCCGCGAAGCGTCGTGCGCCCTCCCCGAAGGGCCCTGAAGGGCCTCCTCCGCCGCCTAAAGGGCTCGCCCACGCCAAGAAAAATCTCCGCCCGACATAACGGCCAACCGCTGCGCGTAGCGGGTGCCACAACCGTCTGTTTAAACGGAAATATATCATGTTGGGGCATCGTTACCTTGGAATTAAATAAATAAAACGAACAACGCATCATCGCAACAAACGACACAAGCTACATACAATAGAAATTTCAGATATTGAAATATTTCTCAACAGTCGCACAACATTGAGAGGCAGGTAGATGGACAACAGCGATACTTATTCCCCTATCTTCGTTTAGGGAAAGAGTTTCTGTTTCGTCATTTGGGGTTTTATTAGAAAAAGTCTGTCCGTATCTTTAGTGATGATTTCGTCTTTCACCGTTCAACGGATGTTAAAAAAATTGAAGTACGTCTTCATGCGTTATGGCTTCGTGAAACCATTTTCTTTCAGATAGCTTTCTCTTATAGTCATGTCTACCCTTAATCACGATGAATTATTGTTTTAATATCCGTTGAACTGTATAACAAATGTGCATTCGAAGCAACATTGTGAATGTCCAAGAATTGTTTTTAAAAAAAACGGGCCCTCAATAGCTACTTGGCTGACCCGTGGACATCGCATAGGTGCCAACGTTTCCGCCGTCATTCTGTGACCTTCCTCAGAAGGATATAGTAAGAAAGGTCGTAGAATGGCTGGCGATACGTTGGCATCTGTACCTAGGACGCGACGTCTCCCGGACAGGCAAGTAGTCGCTAACTCCAGCCGCGGAAGCCTACGCCCTCGTTAATCCTTCTCTCCGGCAGAGGGAGGCACCGGCGGCGGCGGCAACAGCGGTGCCACGCCAGCGGTCGGCGGGTGGCGGGCGGCGCCCTCCCCAGGCCACGAGGCGACGCAACGCAAAGAAAACACAAAAAAAAGAAAGAAAGAAAGAAAGAAAGTTAAAAAAGAGAGAAGAGATAGCATATGAAACAAGAAAAAATGCTAAAAGAATACGAGGACTTACTTAAAAAGAAGAAAGATATGAAAAAGAGATAAGGGAAAGATAGGAAAGGGGAATAGAGAAGTAAAGAAGAATCTATAAACAATGAAAGGGCTAGTAACAAGAAAAGAGAAAAAAATGGAAGACCACGCGAAGGGGCAGGAGGAGAAAAGTCGCGAGAAAAAAGCACGCAATGTTTATTCTTTTACAATTACACGGCATTCTGAATGAAACCGCGACTTAGTCATGGGTGCCAACGTTTTGCCTCATTTCGCTCTGAAGAAGGTCGCAGAATGGTGGGTGATTCGTTGGCACCTGTGCCTAGAACACGGCTCTCTCGGACAGACAAGTAGTCGCTAACTCCGGCCGCGGAAGCCTACGCTCTCGTGGCCATCTTTGTTCCCATTTGAGTGCGACATTTATCCTTTATATTAGTGATGTCGTGCTGCAGGAATTGCATTGGTAAGTGATTGTTAACTATCTTTCTACAGCATACTTAAGGAGCAGACAAATAAAAAAATTATGAATTTATTTACTTTTTTACATTACTTTCACAGGAACCCCACCCTATATGTTCGATAACATTTCCCAGCACTCTGCGTTGGAACTTAAAAGATAATCAATATAACAATCGACAAATCGTGTATTGACAAACTCTTCTGCCTTATGCTACTCCAATTCTTCCTCTTGGCATGTGCAAAATTGCTTCACCTTTCTACGCTAAGGAAGGGCTCTTAAAGTGATAGCAGGCCCTAAGGGAGAAACCAATCCAATCTGCCCAACTCCTCAAAGTCCTTGAAGGGAATCGAATGGCCAGGCAGAACGCCTGTGCGAGGCGCCCTTCGATCTCTTCCCATCTCACTTAACAACACTCAGTGTGGCTACGCGGGCCGGGTCGCAGGCAGGCACGCTACATGCTCTCTTGGCCTAGATGACCAGCGAAGGATAGCTACTCATTCGCTGCTTCCTGCAGTTCAGATTTCAATTGACTTGATTCAAAATGATGGAAGACTGTTTCCAATAAGTAAGGTGCGTTGGTAAATCTAGATTTCTGAATATTTGAGGGAAAAAATAATACTCAGGATACAATTTTTAGAGAATAATTTTGGCAGCTGAAGCCTACTATTTCAAAAGTTAGAGTTATTTCTTTTCTAACAACAATAATTCGAACATTCTTATTTCAAAACTGAAACAAATTTATTAATGACAATATTTTATGAATTATAATTGTCTATGAGGAAAATATTGTGTACTAGACGAGAATTATTTATTGTAAAAATCACCCTCAGTATTAGCACACAGTTAATGTTGCATGAAATAGTGTTATGAGAGATTTTGCCTCAATTTTATTTATGCAATGATGGTGATGTGTCTGTATTGTATTTCCATTTTCATCATTATCTCCTCTTCTAGTTTTTGATTATGATAAACAAATTTTTTAAAACTTTAAAAATAACTTGGTATTTGAATTTTATTGTTAATATACAATTTCCCCGTAATTATCACATTAAAGTAAACAGAAAATGCAAAGGAAACTACACAAACATATCAATGGCGTGAATAACCGCAAACTCTTCTGCTCGTGATCATCAAACTATTTCTGATAACTTGTTTTGAGTGTTACGAGTATATGGAACACAAAACGATATTTTACATTTGTCCAAAAAAGGCTACTGAAAACAGAGAAACTATAAATTGCAAATCGACATTTAACAAAAAAGTTTAGCATCTTAGCTCTAAAGCGCGTTTACCAAATTGAAGTGTAGTATCGGTGGGGTATAATCTAGAACAGATTTATGATTCTCATTATATTTTTAATATAAAACGTGCAACTAATTTAACCAACTCAAATATGTTTAGATGACGTGTTGCATCATTGTTAGAAATTTTGATAGTGAACGAGGCGTATCGTAAGGATTAGACTTCTTTGTCAATAATCATCAGCAAAATAGCAAACAAACTACTTATGTTAAATATTTTGCACACTAAAATTAGTTGTTTCCAGTTAGTTCTACACTACAGTTATGAAGTCATTCCTCTGTGGCTGGAGATTAATGTCAGCTTTTTTACATTATATCTTCTACTTCTACGACAATGTTTAATAACTGTAGTAGAAAAAACAAGTTTATTCTCTTTTAAATAAAATCCACTGATTCTTTGATTCGTTAAGAATAATGTCTACCAAACTCTTTTAAGAGTAATGCTTGAACGCTTATAAGAATAGCAGCCAGTATTCTCAAAAACACATTTAGAATTTTGTGAGACTTCCACTTTTCCACAGTAACTCACTGCGAGTGTGCATTATAACAAATGTCGCTCTAAATGCTTCTCCAGTTCAGCCATCTTTTACGCCCTGGTAATATTCACGAGTAGGTTATCTTTCTGCTCTATATTTCTACGTCACACGTGCAACGCAAGAGGGGGGCCAAGCGGCAGTAAAATCCCTCTGCAAACTGAAACCGCACTGTATATACGACAGTTCATGCATCCGAGAAGACAGATTATATTTTTTCTTTATTATGCTATGACGTCACTCATGTAAACTGGTCAAATGGCCAACCATCAAATGATGGATGATATATTTTAAAATCTATATTAATATTATGTTTTTAGTCAGCAATCAGCTCAAAAAAGCACATACATTTAGGTCACGCGCAGCTTGCTAATGCTCACTTTTTAACAAAAGTGCTAAAAGTAAAAAGTGAATGATCGAACGTTCAGATAAAACTGCGATTGCAACAAGGAAACCAAATACTTTCGTTTGATCACACAATTGATCTTAATAAACAGTGGATCCTAATTAACTAAGTTGCATATCAGAATTAAAACGAAAAGAAAGTCTGTAAAGCTATCTAAAAAATAGAATATAATGCACGTGAAAAAAAGTTATTTTATCTTGCTCGTATGTTTGCACCACTCCGTCTACTGACCTCATTACGCAATATTTTCTAATCGCAACATAAAATGTCACATTTGACACTCGTATCATGAACAACAATTATTTGTTTTTCCAATAGTGTTCTAGAGTGACTTAGAGTAGTATCGGTGGGGTATAATCGGTGGAGTCGTCCTATTTCAAATGGGTTGACTATTTTTAACATTTGTAGCTGGTCGTCGTTATCTAGACATTGAATGGGTTCTACATTAGAATATCCGTGCACTCTTATTTCATTCCCAGTCTTATTCACATGAACTCTTATTTCACAGCGTACCGTCTGATTTCATTAGAAACATAGGTTATCCTAAGATTACGATGTAGATCACTATTTCTAATTCACCATGGTATTCTTTCCAAGATTCGCAGAACTTCATTTTGAAAAGTATGAATACGTTTTATATTTCTTTCTTTGGCGCAACCCCAGAGCTGAACAACCTGGAGCCAAATTGGTTTTAACTCTCCACAGCGCGCGCAAATTATCATAACAAATCAGCACACGCGTCAGTGTTTGGACCGCGCCGAAGAGCAATATTTGTTATTTTGTAAAGCTTCTTCTATATTTTCAACTATTCCGAGAAGCTGATGACTAGTCGAATGAAGAGGGCAAAGTCTGCATTGAATAGAAGATTTGGCTATCGTATCGTAAAGAAATTTATTACGTGAGATTAGAATACTTTTTGTAAGATTTTAGACAAAATAGATAAAAAAAATTGTGTCTAAAACTAGAGGGAATTTTTGGAAATTTTTAAGGATTTATTATTGGAATTACAGTTTCTCTAAGATTTTATGCTAAGTAGATAAAAAAAACTTATGGATCTATAACTAGAGGGGTGTTTTGGAAATTTTTAAGGTTTTATTATTCAAATTACAATCGATTTATTACAGTTTTGCGGAAAATAGCCTCATTTGAGGAAGCCGTTGAAGATGGCAGATAAATAAGCAATGGAGTGAAAAGGAAATGCTTTAGAACTGAGTTGAGAACCATACTAGAATATTTTTGTTCATAATTATTTGCTTGACATTAGAGGGGAAATATAACTAATTGATAATGTTGCTGTATGGTATGGAGATCTTAAAACCTACTCTAAAAAATTGGAAGTTCAGATCTGTAGAAGTGCAGGGATGTAATGGTTGGCAAGCATTTCTAATTTGTCTTCTTTTGTTAATACAAACTCAGAATTGGTAGACAATAGGCGATTGCTTATAGTGGTCGAGAAAGTGAATAGTTTTTCTGAAAACATCTATTGAGTTAAGAATAGTTTTAACTGATTTTCCTTTTATTTGGTTGGTAAAGTTATTTTCAATTTCCGAGGTTAATATAGTGGTCGAGGTCTTTATAGTTTGTTAATTCGTGAATAAATATCGGGGGTGGTTTTCTTGTTCACAGGTTATTTATGGTCGGTCTAAATTGTGGATTTTCTTCGCGATTTTCAACCATCTGGTGTCTAGACAGAACAAATACGTTCTTGATTGGTGCCTTCATTTTGCAGGAGGGAGAATTAGCTTTGCGTTTGGTGGAGGTTTCCTGAAGGTTGAAGAGAGTGCATTTTCTCGGGCCTGACCTTAGTGCTTCAGTGTTGCTGTTGACGGTTGGCTGGTGGAAGAAATGATGTTAATGCGGTACGAAAACATCTTGGACGGGATGCGCCCTAGGGGGCTTTCGATTTGACCACTGTGAAACATTGTTACAACTTTTGAGCGTGAGAAAAATTCACCGCTGCGCTGAGTAAGTTGGGCTCAACAGGAGTCGGAACTGTCCGACTGAGGTGCGAACACCTCTGTAGTCGGCGGAAGAACGTAACTAAAGAAACGAAAGTTCATACATAACGCTTCATTCAGGTTATAGACAACTAAAAAATTTATTGGTGTATTAGTCTTTATAGTACACGTTTTAAGAAGACTAATACATCAATAAATTTTAGTTGTCTATAATCTGAATAAAGCGATATGTATGAATTTATATACAGGAGCCCGGAGAGGAAACTTCGAAACTTAAAAATAAATTCTTTAGACAATTTTAAGCATATTTTGTCTAATAAACTACGTGGCTATTTCACGCAACAAGCACTCAGAAGTTGGTTCGAAAAAAATATATTTATGCAAAAATTTGCATTGTCAAAATATAGTAATACATTAGAAACATGTAAATTGTTTATTGTTTACAAAAGAAATGTATATATTTCATAAATTAAAATTAAGCGAGAACTAAAAAGCTGTAGAATTGTGAAAATTGGTGCATTTTTATTTCTGGGTTAATTTTCCTTTCTAAAAACACTATACATTTCATTTGTAAATAATGAACAATTTACATGTTTATACAGTGATTCTTTGTTTCTGCAATGCAAATTTCTGCCAAGAAATCATTTTTTCAAAACTACTTTTGAGCGCTTATTGCGGCTTATCCATTTGGAATATCCCAGTAGTTAGACAAAATATGCATACAAAAGTCTTAAGAGCTTATTTTTGAAGTTTCGATGTTTCCTCCCAGGACCCCTGTATATACGAAAAGACATCTTGTATAACTCTAATAAATAAACGAAACTTAGCTGATCAACCCTAACTGAGCTGCACGGTGCGAAGCGATCCGAAGAGTACGATTTACGACGAGAGACGGCTACTGTACATTTATTGATAGATTAGTAATTCAGAGTAATGTCATTAGTACCGTAAGTGTAGACCATGTTTTCATTGCAGGAGGTGGCGGTTATGTTCCCCGCTGGCTGGCGAGATAGGGTGCCGGCCTTCATCGGCTTCCGCGGATTTTCCCCATCTAGGTATCTCTCAACCGCTGGGCACCGTCCAAGCCGGAACAAGCTCCATCTTCTGGTCTTCCGACATGTGCAGTAGTGTGAGTGTAGGGGTGTGTTAGTAAGAGGAAATATGATAAATATGATAGGAAGAGGAAGGAAAGATCGCGCACGGTCAGTGACCCCCTTTGTTAGGGTATTGTTCCGGTATTCGCGTCGCGTTGATCGGAGAAACTACGGAAAACGACCGATCAGAGCAGCCAACCGGTAGAGCTCTCTTCCAGATAGAGGCTGAATTCTGCCTAGCTGCCTAGCTACTGTCAAAAACCCTGCAACCGTCCGGACTAGAACACTGCAGTGACGTCAGTCTTTATAGAACCCATCTTATGAAGACAATTACATCAACAAATTTTAGTTGTCTGTAATCTGAATGAAGCGGTGTGTATGAACGTATCAACAAGGTGCCTGGGCAAAAAACTTTCAAAACTTCAAAATGATGCCCTGTAACTGCTGCAAACAACTAGTTGGTAGTAACTGGGGGGAGTCATTAGTCCCATGAAATTTGCGAATAATCGAATGACAAACTTTAAAATATCCACAAGTGCATGTAGTTTGCGATACTTACGAGGGCTTTCTGATGTCCTATCGAAAATTGCCTTGATTTTTTCAGTGATGATTTGAGCATTGCGGTTCATTTATAAAGTTTTAGCTGACGAAACAAAAGAGACGTTACTCGGAAATTGAATGAAATGCGATTTTTTTACAAAGTTTGTCTCTTGACACTTCCAATTGTTCTGCTCTGCGGTCAGATAAGTACGATAATTACAATTCGCTCGCACATGCGAATGGAGAGCTGGGGATACAAGTCGAGAACTGTTCGATTCCGACGTCACTGGACCTGTCGCTAGAAATAATGCCCATATTAGCGATTTTTTAAAGTACATTTTTGTTTGTTGCGGCAACTAACCACTCGATGATCTTATCAAACACAAAAACGCAATGCATGAATTATAGGGTGTTCGATACAAGTCACGTAATTGTTACAACCTAAGTTCATTCCATACTCTGACGATAAAGTATGCTGCTAGCTCAATATTTCCATGATGCAACAGCATGTACATGAGCAGCTCATGTCGGAAAATAAATCAAAACCAAGAGATGTAGGATACAGGAATTTAGCTTTACCGTATGCTGCCGTTAGCAGTTCCCACTCCCGCACAGTTAAAAACAACTTCCCTGTATCTTAGACTTAGAACGAAACTTTGCACAGAATATACTTATTAATTTTTTACTGATTCGTTGTTGATTCATATTGTCGTCGATATGGTGTTCTATATACACAGCATAACTTACTTGGATCTAAAGGATCTTGTTTACGAGGGAATTATGATAACAGTTGAATAGTACTACATGTTCTCTTACGGAAAGGATTATGAGAGGGAATTATGTGAGGGAAATATGACAAGACAAACCGAGCCAAGATAAAAACTAGTTAATTAGTAAATAATTCAACATGAATCATTAAAATATCTTAAAAAATAATGTCATGTGTGTACCGCGAGGATTAACTGATTTTAATGATCCAACGGCGACTAAGAGCCGGAGGGTCTTTGACCGGAGGGTTTTTTGTCCCCCGAGTTTTTTGCCGCCCCCTCATAACGCCATTGGTGCGTAAATAACAGAGTTCAAACGATACAGGTTACGAGGTTGCCCCTTTTGTGCATCACGCTCGACGGAACGCCGTGCAAACTCTCCATTCTTCCACAGATCCGTCTCCATGTGCGTCCCCGGCGCGGCGCGGCGCACGGCCGAGGACGCGTCCCCGCGAATCCTCCCCTCCCCGCGCGCGTCCGCAGCGTCTGCGGCGGGCAGTCGCCTGTCGAGGCAGCTCGCACCACCGCCCCCACGACCCCGGCCGCTTTGCGCAGCTACCCGCCACTCACCCGCCCACACCCCGTGCCTCCAGCCACCCGCCCATCGCCCGCCACCGCCCACGGGCGGGCGGGCGCAAGATGAAGCGCGCCACATTTCTCGGAACTTCATCCAGCGGCCCGCCCGCCGCCCGCCCGCAACTCGGCGAAAAGTGGCGCCGAAGTTGGCGGAATGGGACAAGTTGATGGGGCGGCCGGCCGCAGGGCGGTAAATATGTTCCCCGCCGGATAACCGCCGCCGCCGCTGCCTTGGCTGCTCCGAGCGAAGCGGGCGGTGGGGCGCCCGGACGCCCGGAATGAATGGCTTAATAAGTGACCTAAAGTACTCGGGATGCATAGCGGCCGGCGTGGAGGGGCCGTGGCGGGGAGAGCGCGGGGTGCGGGGGCGGGGCCGCCTGCGCGTCGACGGCGAGGCGCCCAGATTCGCTGCTAACGAAGAGGGACGCGCTCTATTACGCCAGACGAGCCCTCCCTGGAGACCCGCCCCTCCTCCCCGCCTCGACCGCCGACACCCCGCCCCGCTCCGCTACGCAACGCGCCGGCCGCCCCGCCTCATTCCGGCCCGCCTCATTCTACCCCGTCTCGTCCTTCCCCACCTCGTCCCGCGTCGTCCCACCCCGTCCCGCACCACCCTGCCCCACCCCGTCCCGTCACGCTGCGTCACGATCCGTCCCGCCCCATTCCCGCTCCGTCCCGCCCCATCCTGCTCCGCCTTGTCCCATCCCGTCCCGCCCCGCTTCGTCCCGCCCCCTCCCACCCGGCCCCGTTCCTCCCTACCCCGCCCCGTCCCGTCCCGCCTCATTCCGCCCCGCCTTCTCCCGCCCCGTCTCCTTCCGCCCCACCTCGTTCCCGCACAACCTCGTTCCCGCACAACCTCGTTCCCGCACAGCCTCGTCCCACCTCACCTCATCTCGCTCCGCCCCATTGCACCCCGCCCCGTTGCACCCCGCCCCGTTGCACCCCGCCCCGTTGCACCCCGCCCCGTTGCACCCCGCCCCGTTGCACCCCGCCCCGTTGCACCCCGCCCCGTTGCACCCTGCCCCGTTGCACCCCGCCCCGTTGCACCCCGCCCCGTTGCACCCCGCCCCGTTGCACCCCGCCCCGTTGCACCCTGCCCTGTTCCGGCCCCGTCCCTCCTTATCGTTCGGTCCCGCTTCGTTCCGTTCCCTCTGACTGCGCTCCGCTCCGATCCGATCCGCTTCGTTCCGCCCCGCCTCGCTCCTTCCCATTCAAACCGACTTGGATCCGTCCTACCCATATCAACCACACTAACCTCTTTGCCCAGGTCTACCCCAACTAGGACCACATTATCCACGTTTGCCCTACCAACGTACAATGTACTCAAATCTGCTCTAACGACTGCTATACCCACGTCTGCTCTTCACAGATACGTCCTACCCACGCCCGTCGTTCGCATGTTCGTCCTACTCTCGTCCACCTGACCAACGTCCGCTCTGCTTCACTGCACCCGCCTTTCCTCGCTACTGAACCGAGCTTCGTTGACCCCCGCCGTGCTCTGCCTCGTCCTGCACCACACCGCTACGCTTTTTTTCGCTTTTAGTTGGGCCGCTTCCCGCCTTTCCGCCGTGTCTCTCCCCTTCCTGCCCGTTCACGCCCAACCCTACCTCGCTCTTCCCCGCCCCGTCCTAGGCTTCACCATCGCCTACGTGGCGGCCGCTGCATAAACGAACAATTGCACCTGTTCGCGCCCCCCGACCGGCATTTTCTGCTTCCAGGCTGCGCTGCAAGCTCTGTTTTATAAGCCGCCGCCTCGCCAAGGAGGTGATTTTTCTGCCTTGGGTTCGCGCACCGACGTCAGCACTTTATATTTTGTGAAAATCTCGGCGCTTTCTCCTCTCTGAATCTCGGTTTGCATCGCTCTCACTACCACTCCGACAGAGGGAGTGGTCTATACTTATCTGAGTGTAATCCGATTGTCTCACCTTCGAACTCAATTATTTAGGAAAGCTGCGGAATGAATTTTGCTCTGCAATGTTTAATACTCTTTGTGATTGTAAGAGCATTGAGTTAAATATTGCCTTGTTTGGAACCAAGCTTTTTGTGAGCCACTGCTAGTACGTTGTTGTATGCGCAGTAGAAATGACTTGAATTTTCAAACATGAACACTTCCAATGCTTACTTCTTTGTCGAAGATCGGATTATTTTTCATGAAAACAATACTTATACAAATATTTGCTAATTATATACTAGAATTTATACGAGCATCGTTATTTCATTTACATATTCTTTTACTTTCATTAATAATGTACTTTATATTTGCCAGTAATATTCCAACTACTCAAAGTATTACAATTTTGATAAATGACTAAAGATATTGTCCGGTATCAAAACTGTTTAATCAACTTATGATCATTTCGATCGCGTTGCGATCATCATCAGAGCTCGCAGCTTCTGGGCCGAAAACAAAGTTCTGCCTATTACAATTTTCAGATAAAACTGTAGAAACGTTTATATAATATACAACTTTGTAACAATTAAACAAAATCCACTGAATAAAATAAAATTATTAATATTTTTTTAGCATGCACTGGTTTTGTCAAATTTGTGATGGAAAATGTGTTTACATATGTACACTTTGTATGAGATACGGAGAAATGTCGATATCGATCTAAAACATAGTACCTAAAATGTTCAAAAAAGTTCGATGCGTTCTTTAACAGTGTTAAAACTAGTCTTCTACGATAGTCACTAAAGCCAGACAAAACATTGTATTATCGCTCGTTCTCGCTGGCTTGCTTTCTCGGTCTCGGAGGGCGCGGGCGCTATCTCATTTGAAAGTCGAGGGCTGTGCAGAATCGGAGAGTCCAGTCCTCGGCAGCATCTGTAGAGTGCGCTCTATGCGAGATTCGGGTATGTTTTACTAGTGATGAGCATCAGCTCTTTCACAAAGGAGAAAATAATTAAGTACAGACTTTTTATATTAATAAACTAGATGTATTAGAGCAGGGCTTACGTTCTCGCAGATTTGGTAAAGAACAAACAAAATTACGCTAATAATTACTACAGTTTCAAAACAATGTTTGTCTTTAATTATTTAAAGATTCAGTTTTGAAGAACAAATCTTATTAAGAAACTAGTGGAGCTACATTATAATATTTTAATGAAATATAATAATTAATTAAAATAATGTGTTTATTAATACCATTTGAGCATGCATTTTGAATGGATTCTTTCACCAGTTTCATTTTGTAAGGGGGAATTCATTGGAGAATTATTGCAGTGACCAATCAATCTTATCAGTGTCCATGATTAACAGTGAGAAAATGTCTTCACCATATGCGCCATTTGATATCGAAAAACATAGTGTAGTGGTAAGTAGTTGGTGCACAAGAGAACTAATGGAAATACAACAGCACATACTTTTATAAATTTGTAATTTTCTGAAATTCAGAAAGTTCAACGAAAATGAAACTTGCGACATTTATATAAGCGCCTCTTATAGCATCCACAAATTAAGCAAAATCTATTCTTGCCTTTAGCTTGCTCTTTTTAAAAGAATATTTATGATCTTTATTAAAAAGCATATTTCTTGGAACACACTTTGTTCAAGGCCGAAATCGCTATCTTCAGTTTTGGTGTTTTAAAATGTTAACATTTTGCAATTTTCGAACATACGAAGAGTTCACCAAAAATTAGAATAGCACCGTATTTTTACCCTCTCTTGCTATATACAAGGTGAATTTCAAAGAAAAATATAGTGACGTTTTAGAACAAGAATGTTAACAAATTAAAAATTATCTACCTATATTTTACGCAAAATAATACGAAAAATCTCTAATTTGCGAAAAAATGAACAAAACATAATTTCAAAATCTCTCTTAATAGAACAGATTTCATCGAGGAAAAAATCTGTATCTTCAATATTTTAGTTGTAATTAGACTCCCCAAAAAATTGAACTTTTGAAATTTTCGAAAAATGTGATTTTAAGGAACATAAAATTTGCATCATCAAACAATTTTTCGATATCAAGGACCCCCAAAACCTTCATTCTTGCGAGTTATATATAATAATGTTTTATATATAGGAACGGGATTTATCCATTTTTTTAGTTACCAAGACCCGGCAATAAAGATTTTTCTGTAGAAAATTCGCCAGAGGACCTGAGTTCGAATCTCTGTGCGGAAAACAATTTTTGCTGTCTGAAAACATTTTTGCATGTGTATGCAGTAGTATAATATGATGGAGCTCTTGCTCTTAGAAATAATGAGACAAATTATATAGTCTAGTCGCACCATTTTTTGTGTGATGAATGTATTCTAAGTAATAGTATTTCGTTTTATGGAAACAGAACGCTTAGCCAACGTGAGTGTAAAAACCAGTCAAAATAGAAATGTCAAAGTAATAAAGTGTAAATAATATGTGTAACATTACTAGGTTTAGGAAATTAGTTTTTGTTAATTTAAATATTTTATAAGTATTACGGGTATTTGATATTCATATTAGAGTCCGACATTTTCAATTCTGGAATGAAGACATACAAAAGATTCCCAGTGGACTTCAAGATTCGTGGGAAAATATATCTTCAGCAGCATTGCAGACTACTACAACTCCTCTACGCATCTACGAATTGTAAGTGGCGCGGAAAACATCGAAAGAACTAATTTAACACTTCTTTGCAAGGAGAATATCAGACGGAATTTTAAAGGCCTTAGTAAATGAAAGAAATTAATATTTGAATCAAATTGCCAAATTTGAATCAAACAGAAGTTATTGCACAAAAGTAAAATTTGTAAATATAATGACGAAGTTTAATTAAGGGAATGGTGAGTTCAATAAATGCAGTACATATTTTTATTGTAAAAAGCTGATTTATTAAATAGCTAGACACAGCAGACCAACCATTTTATTTTTGACAGAAAATGTTTTCAGAGACTACCCAGTCTGTATGAAAACAATCGTCGATTCACGTAAGTATTGTTCAACCGTGTAAACAAATTAGAGTGAGGCATTCGTAAAAAATATAACAAAAATTAAATAGTTTAAAGTTTGAAATATTTTCAAAAATAAACAAGAACTGTTTTCAAGACAGTTTGCTCAGCTTGTGAACGTTTACATCGATAAAAATTGAAAGCGTTTCAAAACACATTCAAACGTGAAGCACCCAAGGAGAATTTTTTAGTACAGGTAAAACACTTTATACCATCAAAGTACTTTACTCTGTGGCTAGCGACGTTTATCTTTCTTTAACAATTCATCGAAGACTGGTAGAAACGATTTCGACGCCAAGCCTCGTTGCAGACGTGATGTAATGGGGCTGCAACGCATCAGGCGTAATTTCGAGCCCGGAAGTAACATTAAAACTCAATTATCTGGAAGGTGACTTTTTTGGAAAAACAACAACTGACATTCTTTATGAAATTCAAAATAGAACGTGGGTTTTTTTTTGTAACGGCGCCTCCGGACACTACCGGTAACCCCCAGAACTACCTAAGAAAAGAAGCCAGCTACAATTCCAGGAACGAGTTTGCAATGCAAAATATCTTACTAAATTAAATTTTTAAATACAGTAGTTACCAAAAATATAAAAAGTCTTCGTTTTACACAGATCAAAGTGTGGAGTTGAAAGAAATCTTTGAACAAACAATTTCAGACTTTATACGACATTAAATAAAAATTATGAGTTCGGGGAGTTCAGTCAGATGACCATGAAAAAGGAACCTCCTTTAAGAAACAAGTTTTCAAAGAATATTTACACACCAATGTTATAATAGCAATGATGGAGATATTTAGCTACGAGAGGGAAGGTATTTTTAAAAATTCATTAGTGACAGCACGAAATGATTATCCCTAACACTTCATACATTTGAATTGTTTCGAAGCTTTAGACAGGCGTCAGTTCTTCACACGCTGTTCGCAAATTCATCATTAAAGCAATAAACCAACCCCTAGGCGCCGCAGCAGAGTTTTCGCTCGGCCAGGCAGCCGTTTATACACTGGGGCGGGCGGCGGGTCGCTCATCGAGGCAGAGAATTGGTCGCAAATTTCGGGATTCGCGCAGACGGGCTCCATATTGGCGGGGTGGGGTGGGGGTAGTTGAGGGGAGGGAGGGAGGGGAGGGGAGGCATTAGCAGCACGGCAAATGGGCTGTCGAAACGCGTTTTCTCGCACGCCCCATCCGTCATGCCGTCATCCGCCCGCCCGCCCGTCCGCCCGCCCACCGTTGCTGCTCGCACGAGTCGGCGGACAGCTGCGACACATTGATTAATACGGAAAGCAGCGCCTCGCGATTTTGCTCTGTGAGGAAACTTTCCTGTGAAGACGTGATACTCCTGGTTTTTCTTTAGAAGTTTACGGGCTTATTGCCGGAGAAAAAATATATCTCTTCCTAACATCTGCGCCAGTTGTTCAACAAGTTGGATCAGGTGCGCCGCAAGAACGCGGACACGACGAAGTGGACGCAAGCGGAGAAGCGGGTTCCAATCCCACGGTCGTTGATTGACTGATATCAGATGCTATGTCTATTCGCCTCGTCGATGTAGAGAATGCTTTACTCTGGGTGATGTTGGTTATTCCTTCTTCGATGGATGGTAAGATCCGTCGCCGAACTACACGTCGTCTTGAAGGGGATTTCTTCATCTAGGTATCTCCCGCCCAGAGGGGCCCGCTCAGCTGAGACAAGCTGGAAGCTCGCTGACTGCCCTGAATCTGTGACAGTGTAGGACACGCAAGTGTGTGTAAGTGTATGTGTGTGTAAGGGGAGAGGATACGGAAATAAAGAGGGAAAGAAAGATCGCAAGCGGTCCGTAGCCTGTTTATTAAGGTACTACTCTGGCATTCACCTGATATTGATCGGAGAAACTTCGGAAAACCATCGATCAGAACAACTGGTCGCTAGAATTATCCTCCGACCAGCGTGGCTGAGTTGGACCTAATCTAGCAGTGTCTAAACTCCGCCGCCGTTTGGGCTCGATACACTTTACCAAGAGACGTAACTGAAACATAAACACTTTACGAAGAGACGAAGCAAAAATATAGCGCGCCACAGGAAATAATTGAAATTAGGATGTAAAGTGCTATGTGCTTTTCTGTAAAAATTATCTTTTTTTATAAATATTATATTGAATTTACTTTTTTTGTGTAAAGTATGTTTATTTTAAAACAGATTCTTGAATGTTAGATTCCTACTGGTTGCGATGCACATGTTTCCGGCTCCTGTGCTGTAAGGTGGCAACCTGTAATCGAGATTGTTTCGTAATTAGATTCCAGTATTTGCCGGACTCGCGTTCGTCCATATACCTCAGTAAAACACTTAGCCTGCATAGTGATGCCTTCACGGGAGTCGTAAGCAAACAGTTTGCAAAAAGACGTAGCTAAACAGCTGTCGTGGAGGAGGAATACTTTTCTGAATGACATGTGATGTTTACTTGTTTAACAAACTGTCATTTTCGCTTATTCTTATGCGGATTCTTCTAAGAGTAAAGCAATGACTTGCTAGTAACGTGAAGTTTTGGGGAGTCATCACTGTTTTATCAAAACAGGGAGTTGTGAATTCTTCACTAACCTACAACAGACGTCTTTGTAAGCTCACTCACTTTTTTCACATAAGTCAGCCGGTAGGAAAGCGCGCAAATTCTATGACGTATAAACTTTAATATAATTTTCAGTTAATGAAAGGAATGCACTATTCTTGTGGACATATAACACTATCCGTGATACCAATCTTCCGAATACCCTTCTACAAAGGTGACAAGAGGTTCGTAATTGAGTGGAGCACAAAAGTAGCACACATGAAACATCTCCCTTCCTTAGCACTCCATAGCACAGACAAAACCCATAATGAGAGTATCTGTGTGAAGTGTAATAAAGTAATCTTCGTGCCACTTAAACTAGAAGAATAATTGACTTTCTTTCAGAAAAAGTAATAAACAAATAATACGTTGCACACATATTGAGTGAGAAGCCGAACTGAAAAGTTTCCATCGTAAACTGATAGAATAGAGATGAACATTCCGGTTCACTACTTTTCCTAATTTTCATCAACTATCATATTTAAACAATATTTTGCTCTTTCCGATCAAGAAGTCGAAGTGTGGAACTAGTGGCCGAGTTTGTAGAAAGGGGAGGTTTCAAATTACTCAGCCGGTGTAGCCTAACCGCCAATGTGAACAACAATAATCGAAGATAATGGTGATGATATGCATGATGAAGTAATGGCTTCATTAAAAGTAGAAAAAAGAGAAATATTTGAGAAAACATATGCCCGCATTTCTTTCGTAGTTTTCACTCACAGAGATCGATATATCAACCGAGTTTGAACTTTGCAGGAGGAAAGTTGACTTATAGGTCACTACGCTGTAAGTCCCCCAAAGCACTACGAGTGAAGTGGTTAAAAATAACAAACCGATTGATGGAAATTTGACTGCAAAAACCCGCCATGCACGTATTCCAATTTCTACGTACTAAACTCGATTCCAGGAAGGCGCGAAGAGGGATACCACGGGAACAGGAATATCAACAAAGTTTGAACTTTGCAGGGGAAAAGTTAGCGTGTATGTCACTACTCTTTGAGTCCCCCCCCCCCAAGCGCTTCGAGTGAAATCATTAAAAATAACAAACCGAATGACGGATATTTAGCTGTGAAAACCCGCCACGCACGTATTCCAATCTCTGCTTCCAAAATTCGATTCCAGGAAGCAGCGAACGGTCTGGCAAGTGGGTCGCAGAGCAACGCATCTGAAAGGAAGAAGCCCGGGGGGGAGCGTGGGGGGGGAGGGAGGCTGCCGATAGGGCGGCGCCGCGCCCATTAAGACATTAAGATGCGCTCGCTTAGCGCGGGCGGTGGGCGGTGGGCGATGGGCGGGGCGGGCGGGTGACGGGCCGCGCGGCCACTCATCAATCACAGAGGACGCAGCTTGATTACGCGGCGCCGCCGTCGCGCCATCGGCCGCGAATATTAATGAGGGACGCTCCCACCCCACCCCTCCTCGTCCTCCTCTTCCTCCTCAGCCTTCTTCTCCTCCTCATCCTCATCCCCTCTTCACCGCTTCTCATACTACGTCCTCCCACGATCCTTCTCCTCACACGACTGTACCTGAAATGTGGCACCACTCAAGGATTAAGATTTTGTCCACAACAAATTCTAATATTTGTTCCATTAAGTTCACAAAAGTGACCTATCTCAGATAAAGGTATATCATCTTTGATATCTTTTTGGTCTCCAGTTTCATCAACACTTTATCCATTATCCACGTATGCATTAGATATAATGTTCGTTAATTAACTTTGAAGTTGATAACTAGAATTTCAACTGGCGCTGTTTTCAACTTTATTGTTAATATTATTGTTGTGGGTTATTATTAGTGTCAATATTGTTTCAAATATTGTTATTTCTGTTTTCAAATATTGATTAGTATTAGTTATATAAAAATTTAATACGAATATTCGTGGATGAGGGAAGGTGTATCTTAATCTCAACAAGAGTTGAGAAATGACAATGAAATTCACCCAGTTTCTGAACAATAAGGAAAGTATTATTATTAAAATGCTCTTCACTTCACTATAACCTTGTGAAGACCATGCCCAAATTATTTTTATAGCTCTTAATAGTTTAGTTATAAAAGACTATCTTTGATTTTTTTGTTTCACATTTTGCTGAGGTCGACACTTTTAATTCTTCGATATTTTACTCTTTAAACTCTCTTTTTACTCTCTAAAAATAATAAAATTATAACTTTGACAGTCGTTCCCTTCTTTTCATTTGCAATATATTTAAAAAATATATCGTTTTGTAAAAATGAAAGTGACCACTCCTTATTAAAATGTAATAGGTTGCTGATACAGCAATAAGATTGCTGAGAGCATTAATTACTTAAAATAACTTCATTTCATAAAATGTAATGTAAATAATTTAATTCATAATAATATAATATGTAGAGTAAATACAATAGTTTAAACAATTAATTTAATTGCTTAATTTAATTTGCTTGAAATAAGTGGTCACGTATATAGGTTTGTACTTCATTGACGTTGCTCATGATCACAGAATGCGTTTTTATTTAAGTTAGTGATTAGGAAAGACCAACGTGTCATTTACACCAGCTGCTTTGTGGCTAGGTGTCTACGGAATGCACTTCATGCAATATTTTTCGTGCATAGATCTTGCAATTTGACTCATGCCCTTCCAGCTGCGCTCATAACTGTACTCTTTAAATGGATTGTTAATGCTTATTATGGAACTATTGTAATATGAATTATGTGTTGCTTATAGGCCTCCAAATATTATGCCAATTGAAATCTTTGACATCTTTTTGAATAGTAAAAGGAAACTCCACGTAAAAACGTAACTTAAACCGATGAATCGCAAGCCAAAGAAAAACTTATGGAAACAGACTACCTCTCTTAAAAGAAAGAGTGGTCTCTCACTGACAACTCGCTAGAGAATGTTTATTTGTGAAAAAGTTGATTGATCAGTGACTCCGGACGCGTTAACTGCAAAGGCCATTAGTCCCTTAAGTGTATTATATGTTTTATCGCGGGAGGTGGAGAGTATATTCCTCTGCTGGATGTCGTGATCCGTAGCCGACCTACCGTCTTGCTTTTTCCCCAACCCACCAGAGGGGCACCATCCCATTTGTAACAAGTTCCCGACAAGTGTGATAGTGTAGTGTGAGTGTAAGTGTGTGAAAGTAAGGGGTGAGAATAGGACAAGGAAGAGGAAGGAAAGATAGCGCGCGGTCTGTCGCCAGTTTGTTATGATACTGTTCTGGCATTTGCCTGGTGCTGATCGGAGAGACCAAAGAAAACTACCGATCAGAGCAATCGACGGCTAAAATTCTCCTACAGACAGCGGATAAATTCGACCTAGTTGACAAGCTAGTCTCGAAAATCCTGTCACCAACGGGATTCGAAACTAGAACCTCTAGAACTAGAACCTGTTAATAAAATATACAAAAGTATTAGTGACGTTCCAGATAAAATATACTTGTAGCTATCTTTGTACCATCATCAGGATATTCACTACAATATATTGGCATAAACAAACTTGATGCTAAGATACTCGCACTCTTTGTATTGTTCCTTAATACTGCCAGTATTGTGTTTAAAATTACTGTTGTTATTAGCTCATAGTGTATTGTGCTTGTCTGGTGTAAAAATTTATTGTATATTTATGTAAAGTGCTACTGTAAACTAAACTTAGCTTTCTGTAACGTTCCTCAAATAACTTCACTTTTTTCGCCTACTTCTTCTTCGTTCTTTCCTTCGCTTTTTTTCTCTTCCCTCTCCCTCACAAACTTTATCATTTATACTTTCTGACTCCTTCCCCTGTACGTCTTTTCTTTTCTCTATCACGAAACTTCCCTTTCACTACTCAGTATAACATACTCAGATCTATTAATGTTCGGCCCTAAGCCGCCATCCTGATTGAGGTTTTTCTGGGTTTACTCAATCGCTTAAGGCGTATGCCGGGATGGTCCCTAGATTTGTTCTCCCAGACGTAAATGTACAGCTTGTCCTCCCCTCTTAAAATGTTACTACTCTAAATGTATGTAAATTCAGTGGTTAGGCGGAAGAGCAGGCCCTATGGCCTGAGCCTCGCCATTAATAAAGACAATAATAATAATAATAATAATAATAATAATAATAATAATAATAATAATAATAATAATAATAATATTTACCTCAGTCAGAAGCACTGTTGTGATACCCTGATACTCCCGGTGTTAGTGAACAAGAACCTTAAGGAACACCCCCTTATGGTGACAATTCTTCTCTAAATCTCATCACACATCTCCAGCGCTCCATCGCCGTACGTTTCACGCGGAAGCGCGCCCTGTACAACTTCGGACCGGGCGCCTTGTTTATGTTTCATTAGGCTGTTTATCGCCCTTCCGCCCGCGACGTGGAGCCGGCCGCGCCTGCCGGGGCGCCGCCCGTTGCAAGTTCGAACGCTCGCTTAAATATTGACATGCGCAGATGAGAGAGGCAAAAGTTGCGAAACAAGTGGCGGGCGCCGGGCGCTTTGTCTTAATTACGGCGCCCGCGCGCGCATAAACAATCGACGGGCGCGAAGCGATGCGGTCGCCCGCGCCCCTCGCGCATGCGCACAAACACGAGCGCGGCCTACGTGGGTGGTGGGGAAGCACGCACCAAGTCGGTGTTCCGTCTTCTTAGTTATTAGAGCCCCTAGATACAGAAAAATCCGTCTAAAGGCCCATTCACAATGCATAACGCATAGACGTAAACATTAACATAAGTGATAGACTGAAGTATTCACGATGTCTAACATAAACGTAAGCACAAATAGAGCTTCTATTGGCTGTGAGACATTGTAGTTTATTGGTTGGATGTGAGAATCCATTTCGAGGTATCGACTGTGCCCATAGCCCACATGGCGTTGTTCGTCTATCGACTTCAATCCTATTTCGATACTCCATTTTAAGTTAACGTACTGTGATTGGTTATTTCCTATATCTTACTTTAGTAAGTAAGCTAAAAATCCTGAAGTTTGCAAGCTTTTAAGTTAGCGTCTTGTGCGTATGTGAACGAATTGATGAGTCCACTTGTGAACATAGTCCTAACTTTTGTGTTAACGTCATGCTTATGCTAGCATTGTGAATGGGCCTTAAGAATGAGCCAAAATGACAGTTCACTAAACAAGAGAACATCACATGTAATTCAGAGAAGTATCCCTCCCTCGCGACAGCTTTTCAGCCACGCCTCTTCGTAAACTGTTTGCTTATGACTCCCGTGAAGACATCACTATGCAGACGGCTAAGTGTTTTACTGAGGTATATGGACGTACGCAAGTTCGGGAAATACTGGAATCTAATTACGAAACAATCTCTATTACAGCTTGCCACAGGAGCCGGAAACATGTGCATCGCAACCAGTAGGCATCTAACTTTCGAGAATCTGTTTTAAAATAAACATACTTTACACAAAAAGTAAATTCAATATAATATTTATAAAAAAGAGAATTTTAACACAATAGCACATAGAACTTTACGTCCTAATTTCAATTATTTCCTGTGGCGCGCCATATTTTCGCCGAGGACATCACAAAAGAAACCGTCGAAGTCATTTACAACTTCGCCAACTGTAAACGAACGAATGTAGGGTTGAGAGTTAATGAGTTCAAGGACACAATTACCACAGAATCTTCAGTTATGAAGGCAGCATTAGCTGTCAAAACGGCCCTTTTTTTATTAAAATCGCTCTGTACAGACAGTAGCACAACCGCCACCATTTAATACTCTATCACCCGACAACTCCGTCAGGCACGATTCAGGAAGTGAAGGGAAATTACAACAATGTGACGTTATGGAGATTTTCAAGATTATTAATATTGGATTGGGATACATTTATGGTTCTCCACATAGAGAATATTACACAGTTCCATTTTTTCTGCCAACTGGACATAAAATGGCGTGATCGGTGTAACAGTAGAATGGGCTACTTTGTGTATCCAAGGATTGTAGTTGTTATTCTGCGGAGTTCTTCCACCTGAAAAGTTTAGTGGCTGAGATTTAATGATAACTCTATCAGTAATGAATTTAGTTACGCTTTTTTAATACATGGCGGCACTATGTTTTTAAATTTCTACCGAAGGTATACATAACATTGACAATGTGTGCAACTTTGACATGCAACTCATGGTTATATAGTTTTTGAAAGTGTTGCTCAAACTCTTCCCACCCAGATGTCGTAACAGCAATACGGTAATAACCTCCAAAATTATCACAAGTGAAAGTTAAGCTTTAGAGCATTGTGAGTTTATGTAGTTCTTATGACGATACAATAATTAAATTGTTTTAGAACTGATATTTTGGGGCATGTTAACTGATGTAGTCATTATACGCGTTAGTGTAGTTTATATTTTTATGGAAATGGCTTCGTACGTCCCCTGCTGGATGGTGAGAACTTGCGTCCACCTAAATTTGAGTTTTCGGGGGTTTCTCTCCCCAGGTATCTCCTCTGCAGGGCACCACCCGTGACAGAATACGCTAGATGTTCCCCACTCGACTCTCAACGTGTGTGGTAGTGTAATTCATATGTTTCATATATTCATATGTTTGCTTGTAAGAGGTGAGAATAGGTCAAAGAAGAGGAAGGAAAGATCGCGGGCTGTTTCTGACATGTTTGTTACGGCAGTGCTTTGGTATTCGCCTGGTAATGATCTGTGAAAACACAGACAACTACTGATCAGAGCAACCAGCTGCTTAAATTTTCTTCCAGACAGCGGTTCATTTCTATCTTCTTAGAATTGTGTCGTAGCCTGTCTCTGGGAAGTGTCGAACCCTAAGACTGGCTACTGATAGTAGTAGCAGAGTTAGATAAGGTCAGCATATCTTAGTAGTGTTAAAATCTACTTTCTTCGGATACACACGTTAGAGATCTAATTTTGTGACGCAAGTAGAACGCGAATATCGTCGTAAATACATCAAAACTCACTCCACCAAGAAAATAAAAGGGGACTCATAAAATATTCGAGTCCTTTCTCTGACATAAGACAAAACTCTGAGCCGGATCTTCGAGCACTTTTACATTTTTCCATGTCTGTATGTCCATCCGTCTTATAACAATACCAGCTCATATGCGTACAAAAGATATTTTCTGAAATTATTTGCCGATTAATCTATTTTACTTGATACCCTGCAAATTTGAAAAATATATTTTAATACATCTCACAAAAAGTTCTCATTTTGAGAATATTCCCTATTCTGCCACTTTCAGTATCACATTTAAATGACAAAAATTACATATGGCTTGAAAGCTTTGTTTTAAAATTTATTACTTATTTGTGGACCCGACAGAGGTAGCTTCATGCCGAGGTTCAGGTCATCCTGACAGCTGGCTTGCAAAAACTAACTCAGGTGTGTTTCCAGCAGTCCCGCTTCAAAGACAGCCGCAAATGGCCGAAAAAACCTTTGACTGACAAAAAGAAAGCAATAAAATGTCAAAGACATATTGTATTGAATTTATTAAATCTTTTGGTAATGCAAACATCGTGTACGTAATTGAATATTTTGATGGGTAAGATTCTTTGAATTTTTCCTTTGGCAAGATGTGTCATTTAAACTATTATATTTTATGAAATGACAATCTATGGGAATGTGAAGTACAATATATTTCTGTATAAATTATATTTAAAAATAATGTTTCAAAAGTCCTTGCTTTTTAATGTCATGACATCGCAAATAACAAAATTTTACCTTTCCCTTCACAATATTTTACATCGTTAAAATGAATTAACAGTACTAATTTAAACGTATTAAGCAAAATGTAAATAGAAAACTTATTTGAACTTCCGGCCGCATTCAGTGAATGAAAACACACTTTTTCACATAGGTTCAGAGCACCACATTCATACCACGAATGCTATTTGTTTTTGCTAAAGCAAATTTACTTTTAGAATAAATGGTTTGTACTGCTCATATACATTGCTATTTAACAGTATTACAAAAGTTTAACACTTATTTATGTCGTTAGCCATTATTTCTCGAGGAAAGATTTACATCCTTCCCTATAAAACACTTCTTATTAAAAAGCAGCGCACGTAACTTAGCTCCTTTAAAGGAATTTTTTCTCCATTACCAACCTGAAATACCTAAACGTTTTTTTTATTAGGAAACTTAAGTACCCAAATTGCATTGTTATTACCTTGTAATACCTACCGAATAAATGTTATTCTGAATTATTCAAAATTGTACCATAAATCGTCAAGGAAATTTATGTCGTATTTACCTGCATTTGTTAGCAATATCTGTTCCACAATCTCTTGTAGCAAAGGTTTATATTTCATCTTGACAGCTACAAATATAAATTCTAAATCCTATCTCCTTACGTGTGGTCAACAAGTATTTTGTCACAGATTTTCAAGCTACACGACCGATACAAATATTTTATATATCATATATTCACCAGTTTACACCTTTTATGAAATATGAATAAAGACAGTGTACAATTTCCTTTCTGTCAAACAATCAGAGAAAGCTTTCTCTCAATCGTGTTTAACAATTACCGGACTCGACAGTATATACATGTAGCGAGTCCGTAACTAGTAAAATAGATTGGGTGGTTCTACGTTCGAGTCCCTACGGTGGACGCAGAAATTTCGTTACTAGTTAAATAATTCGGTCGACGTCGACGTGACAGTCTACTAAACACCAACCCAAGCGCTTCTCTGTAACAGCATTGTGTTCTACGATTTGGCCTCTGCGTGAACAGTTTTCGGTTTGCTTTAACCTGCACGGTAGAATACCTCCCGTGTTACATCCATTACCTTCCGCTCTCCCTTGGCGTGATAGGCAACTGTGTGTAAGATGTGTGCAATTTGTGTAATTGAACTAAATCCCTTCACCCAGAACAAAGGTTGAAGGAAATGAATGGTGTATGGTACAAACAAGATCGTGGACAAATATGTAAAGACACTGGAGTGAGATGGTCCTATGTGATTTTCAGGAAGAGTAAAGGCGTTATTCGCTGGAAATGTCACCACGGAGTGGTAGAAACTACGAGAGACCCCGATATATCAGTTTGCCGCCGCTAACTGCAAAACCGAAAATTATCCAAGTCTCAAAAGAATAGGGAATTAACTAGTACAATAAAAATGTTACCTTTTCGTGTAGCAACGCTCGTTTGAGTTGTGCCAGTACTGTACCCCATTGATGATAAAGTAGATAAGAAACATCTTTTCATATTCCAAATAACGTAAGTCTCAACATTAGTTCGTTAGCTTTTGTCACAAGCAGTGACAAAACATTCACTAAATTTTACTACCATTGAATTATTCTGTTGTTTGTAAGAAGCATTAGCGAAAGCTTAGAATAATGAATGTTGGGAAATGAAGATTTTCCACATAGTTGAAGCTTCTCAGTAATCTAAGCAATTCCGTATGTTACAAGTTCGCGTTTATTCTTGCAAACGGAAACCCTCATAACGGGGAATTTACTGTTGAAAGTCTTCTCGATAAATACTGTCAAGCAATAAAACCATACGTAGCACAGTATATGTTGAGGTTTCACAATCAAGATAAAAGCATCTCATGAATGTTCTCATGCTTGCTGTTCATTGTAATTCAGAACGTCAGAACGACTCCACGCCCCACTTGGCAGCAGCAGTGCATTACGACACACTGGGCCGCCTGATTCAAACTCTCGGCCAAACTGGTGGAAAAGAGCAAATGAATAGGCGAATAAAATATTTTAAGAAATGTGTATACCATTTGAGATAAAAATAAGGTTAAAAGAGAATAGTAAATTATTGGACAAAACAGTCCGCTATTTTGTCTAAAGTTAGTACAATTATATTTAGTTATTAACAATTAAGTTGTAAATGAATTTTTCTTGCAGTTAGTCACATGAAGGCCCCACTAAGCGCAATAAACATAAGTCAATGAGAATAAATATAGATTTTTCTCTTCCCAACCCCACACGCTTTTGTATGCTACATCAAAATACACACAATAGTTATTTATGTATATTTATTTATAGTATTGTCAATTTTTTTCTCCAAGGGTAACTTTCAAACACAAGAGTTTCTCATCCTAGGGTTTGGAAGTCGCCTCATGGGCAAAAACATCAACTAACGCCCGTGATGCATACATAATTTTATGGTTTACTAGTTCGTTGCTGGATCAAAAGGGAATTAGAATCATCTTAAATTGCTTGATTCAAAAGTGAAAAGATGATTGTAATCGCCAGTTGTCAATATGGTGTCAGTTATACAAAACAGGATGCGTATCTAATTATCATTGTTTACTCGTAGTTGGAGAGATTTGTTCGTACAAAATGCAAGAATATTATGACGTTCCGGCAGAAATTCTCAAAGAAAAAATAAGCATATACAGTTTTCAGTAAAATTTTAAAGAAATGTATGAAAATAAGAACATTGTATTTGAGTACTGAATGTAAAGTATAGTGTGAATTGCATAAATGAAAAAGTACTTTTAGGTATTTGTGTTCATTGCCAAAAAAGATGATCTCATTGCATGAAAAAATAATATTTCGAAGATATTAGCCGTGTTCGTTTTACATATATTACTTCAAGAAATAATACTAATCAAAAGTCATGTGCCTCTATAAATATATCATATTACGTAATGGTAAAATAAGAGGGACTGATGGAAGACTCCACGAAGTATCTCATCAAGAGATCTTAAAATAAAAGTTGAAACATTCTGGAGTGCAATAACAAGAAATCTCGGTCGGTTGTGTACTTAATAGTGATGTCACTTTCATGCACAGTATATATTTGGAAAATCTATCTACTCTCTTTGTGGGCTTGATTGGACTATCTTTACTAGATTGGTTTGTCACTTCAATCGAGAGTATTTGAATGAAGGTTATCGGAAATCTGTTTGCCTTTGTTTCTCTTTCTTCGCGTTTCATACTCGCTTGAGAGGTCACTTAATTTCTGCGTTCTCACCGGAAAGGAATCAAAAATCTATTTCATTCGCTTACGACTTTTTGTCGGTTTAGTCTGTGCTCGACTATGACGTCAGGTTGATTCACTGAGCGTGGGAAGTAAATGAAAATAAACTCGGCTCATTAGCGATACTATTCGGTCCATTCAGCTCTAGTTTGTATTATCACGTCGATCTACAATCTTAAATTGGCAGAAATTGGTAATCTATTTTGCATTCTTGCGGTGTACTTTTTGTCCGACCTACACATGCTAGTGATGCTACTTCTATCCTATGTGAAGGGAAGAAATCAATAATCCTTTCCCCTCGGGAAGAAATCAATAATCCTTTCTTCTGCTTGCGTTGTTCTGTTAAGCTGGTGTAATATAGAATCGAACCACAGTATTTCATTGGTAGTAAAAAATAATCTTCTTTGGTAACGTGCGGTGATCACCCGAACCATTCCGGATAGAACAGAGTGTACTGTTGAGCTTATACTCGCTGGGGATGTCAGTTCGATTCACAGTATTAATATCGACGATATGTTCGGTAGTAATCAAAACACAATTTTACACTCCGTATGCATTTTGTATTCCTGTCTTCCGTCTTTACATCTCTCCATGCCTACAAATGTTCCCCCACCCCGCTGAGAGCGTTTCGCACAGATGGAGCCACCGTGGTATCCTCCAGTTTCCTTTGGGTCCCTCCCCCATCTCGGAGAAATTTTGTGCTCTCCATGTATGGCAGTAGAATGTATGAAAATATACGTGTTTAGAGGAGACGAAAAATCAAAGGATTATGAAAGAAAGAGCATGCGTGGTTCGTAGCTTCTTTGTTAGGGTACCGATCCAGTATTCGCCTGGTGTAGATCGCACAGCATACAGAAAATCATTAATTCGACCAGCATTCCGCAGGAATTTTCTTAAACACAGGGAGTAAATTCGACTTAGCTGAGAAGCGACCGGTGAGCGACGCTGCAACGACAACAGCTATTGTTACTGGGCCATGTCAGTTAATAACACTGGGCCGTGTTGTATATTGTTGTTGTTATTGTATATTGTTGTTGTTGGTGTATGTTGATTAGTGATTTTAGGCGCATCAACAGCTAAGGCAATTGTTCCCGCACGTGTATTGCATGATTTTCCACGAAAGCTAGTGATTATTTCCCCCCGTTGGATAGTGAGAAACAGCGCCGACCTACCAACGGCTAGAGGGATATTTTCCAAGCTTTCACCAGCGGGGTACAACCTCAGACAGGACAAGCTCTAAATTCCGACCGATTTCCCAGAATGTGGGGTAGTGTAGTGCATAATTGGAAGCGTATGTAAGAGGTTGGTAATATGACAAAGAAGGGGAAGGAAAGATGTCGCGCGGTCCTTGTCTCATTTCTTAGGGTTCTGCCTTCCGTCAATCGCCTGTGTTGATCAAAGAAACCACGAAAATCTATCGATCAGAGCAGCCGGCCGCTGGAATTCTCCTCCAAACAAGGACTGAATTCAACCTATCTATCTACGCAGTGTCGAAAATCTTGCCACTGTCAGGACTCGAACTTATCTGTCAGATGCACCGCAGTGACATCATATGACTCCCTGTGCCACCCCGGTGCACTTGCTAGGGATGTCAGTTTAATTGATATCCGAAGTGCGTTTAGAATTATTGAAACCACAGTATAAATCTTTGACCCCAATGAATACGCTAATAAGTCATGAATGCTTAAATTTTACAGGAGAAACAGAAAAACAACTTTTAGCTGATGCTGTAAATCAGGAATTATTTATTTCAAACGAAACCTAAGAATAGTTCGAATATCACCTGCGATTGAATATCATTAATCTCTGATTTACTTCAACTGAAAGATGTTTTTTGCTCTCCTGTAAAATTTATGCATTAACGACACATCAGCTTATTTGCCGGAGAATAAGAAATAGAAGTGGTGTGAATTTGGCTGCTTGGTTGTGGTGATTCGGACCACTGTTTGACACGGCGCGGTTGGGTGTTGCGCGGGGCGAACGGGTTGACAGGCGCGCAGGGGGCGGCGCGGGACACGGTCCGGGCGATGGCGGCGGCGGCGCTGACATTTGCGACGCAACAAAGGTGACGTCAACCCGTCTCCGAGTGGCCCGGCACCGCCCCCGCCCCGCCCCGCCCCCGCTCCGCCCCCGCTCCGCCCTCGTCACCGCCACGCCCCCCCCCTCAAAGGTCTGCGCGGTCAATTGGATAACGCGTCGCCGTTCGCCGCAGCCACCAAAGGTCAGCGCTGCAAGAGGCGCCATCTTTCTCTCCTCCCCCCTCACTGGTTACCCTCTCATTTTCGTCTTCTCCTAATGGTGAAAGTGTCATTTTTTTGACTCGTGGTATAATGGCTAGGCGGTGTTCTAGTATGGTGGATAAATTTATATCTGCATGGCAAGCTCACAATTTTTAGAAGTAAGCGTTTCAAAATTTATATGAAAAATGCTTTTATAGTTTCTGCAGTACAAATTTAAGCAGTTCTAAATAAATTTAACAATAACCCATGAACAAATATTGACCAGAATTCAATATTCTGGAGCAGAATATCTCGCACAAGTACAGAGCTTGAGAAAACTTCATTGATCTCCACAGGTAGGCGTAAGCCAGGTCGTAAATTTTCTCAGTATTGTTCGAGAAAATAATGAAATTTTCTTTCAAATGTTATTTATCAGAACGATTTTTTCTGGTATTGTTGAAGTTGAACAGACATGTACAAACACGTCGTTTTATAAATGTATTTTTTAAAATTTGAGTATACTTTATTATCCACACTAAGTGACAAAACTCACATTTGATTTCGGGTTTCTCTTTGTGAACGTAACGTATTTACCTTCGAAATTATTCTGTAATTAACAATATTTCAAAAACTCTTATTAATTCTCTCGACTCATCATTATCGTCTTAATAATATACATGAACGTTAAATACTACTTGATGAAAATAAGACGACTTCAAAGATTTTATTTCTCTTCAGTGAATTTTACTCTGGAATAGAGCAATCGAGAGGAAAAATACTTCTCTTCATTTGAGCTCTTCATTCCGAAATCCACAGGGGATTTGATGTGGAATGTTACGTAATGGACAGCTTACCAGTATTCAGAGCGATAGGGAAAATTACGTTTAAATGATATCTGCTTTCAATGTCTTAACTTATTGTTCATCAAAAGTTTCCGAGAGTATTGATTTTAGTTAAAAGAAGTACGAGAAAATTAATTTATATCGTGACGATTAAATTTGAATCAAAGAGGGCTGTCAGAAAGAATCAGCTTAAGGGAACTTCATTGATCTCCGCTGAAAGGCTCAAGCAATGTCGTAAATTCTCTCATTTTATTAAGAATTTTAAGGTAGGAGTAATTGAACATTTACATTAAATCAAATGGTTCTCATCGGCTGTAAAATACACAGTTACAAATGTATTAATATCTTCTTAGAGTTAATTGAACCGTATTCAATAATTATTTCATTAAATACTTGTTGCCCCTCCGGTGAGGACAGAGTACTAGCTTTCCGTGAGTCGATCAAGGCTTCCATTCTCGGCCGGGACAAAAAAAGTTGAAGCTTTCTAATACAAAACGTATAGTTCTGTCGCTGTGTGATGAAAGAAAAAAGCACATACAGGGCAAGTAAGCTAGGTACGTGATGGCAATTGGTAATTTTCGCTACATGTCTTCCTTACCCCCAGGCGCGGAATCAAAAGAAAACCACGCCCAGGAATGGAATCACTGCTCGATGACGAAAGTTGGATTAACCTTGCCCTGAAATGCCAAATATATCGATCCAATTACATTTTATGTTTCAGCATCGAAAGCAACATATCCAACGTTGTAAGTCCTTAAAGAGAAACATTGATGTTTTAAATATGTGTGATTTATATATTGAAGGAAATATACGTTCAATGGATTCTAATTGATTTCATCATTATCTTTAAATATGCTTTGTACTATAAAACAAGCTGATGAATTGATAGTATTGGAGATCTTAATAAGATATAAACATTGTCTACATGATCTGACAAGTGCAACCTCCTTAAATTTATAAAAAGTATAAATAATTTCCAAATTAAGAGAAAGAACACCTGACTACTTCACAGAAAAGTTCGTTATTAGTACACATGTCAATAAGAAACCTTACCTTATCACACCTTTCTTTCAACAACATCCGCCCTTCTTCGGTAATTACCACTATCCATCATACATCTACAAAATAATTGTCTTTAGTTGGACACCAACTGAATTACTAATTGCACTAGTGGTTTGAAAAGCTGATTGTAACAACCCCAAGAAAAACGCCATAAAAATATAACCAATGAAATATTTTTTAAAAATATTTATTTGCAATAATAACCTTTTAAGTTGGTACAAAATGAACATCAAATTAAAGTGGGAAGTAGTTATTGTTCAACTTTTGAATGATGCAGAGTCTTACGAATCCATGTAGGGGTAATCTAGACATCAGAGTTGCATTTCAATTTTTTGCTTTTAAAAGCAGCTCGTTCCCTTATATACCATTTTTTTCCATCATTCTTACGTTTAGGGGGGAATTTATTATCTCCTAAAGCGACATCCTCCTATTACCAATCTAAACTGTGTTGCGAACATACCTTGTTGATATCTAAGCGCACGTGAACTTAAAAATATTTTTGTTCTTTAATAACATATGGAATAAGCTGAATATGATAGCAAATACGACATTTTATCATATTTAACACATTATTTATTTTAGTTTTTACATTGTAGAACATTTATTACTAATAAAACAACATTATTTTAAATGCTGTCACTCTACGTACTACAACAATTACAAAACAAACACCTTACCATATATTTTGAATTCTAGTATTCACTTCAGATGGCCTCTCCGTCGCATCAAAGCGGCGGAAAGAGGCCATATGGTACGGCTGAGAAAGAATCCATGAAGGGGAAAACGTGCCGCCAGAGAACGAATTTATACTAATCTTCTAAAGCCTTTCTAAACTAATGTAAGCCAGTTGCGGGCGTTAAGGATATTTTTTTCCTTCAGACTGCGCCCTCTTCAGTTCTTAAAAGAAAGCAGCGCCACAGAAGAATACACCACATCGACTACAAAGTTATTTACGACAGACAGAAGAAGAAAACTGAGAAGAGAGAAGGTGGGGTAAAAAAGGAGACAGAAATGAAGGAGGAAGAGACGAATGTCGGGGAGGAGAATAAGAATGAATAGAAGAAGGATAAAGAGGAAGAGGAGACGGAGGAAGAGGAGACGGAGGAAGAGGAGACGGAGGAAGAGGAGACGGAGGAAGAGGAGACGGACGAAGAGGAGACGGACGAAGAGGAGACGGACGAAGAGGAGACGGACGAAGAGGAGACGGACGAAGAGGAGACGGACGAAGAGGAGACGGACGAAGAGGAGACGGACGAAGAGGAGACGGACGAAGAGGAGACGGACGAAGAGGAGACGGACGAAGAGGAGACGGACGAAGAGGAGACGGACGAAGAGGAGACGGACGAAGAGGAGACGGACGAAGAGGAGACGGACGAAGAGGAGACGGACGAAGAGGAGACGGACGAAGAGGAGACGGACGAAGAGGAGACGGACGAAGAGGAGACGGACGAAGAGGAGACGGACGAAGAGGAGACGGACGAAGAGGAGACGGACGAAGAGGAGACGGACGAAGAGGAGACGGACGAAGAGGAGACGGACGAAGAGGAGACGGACGAAGAGGAGACGGACGAAGAGGAGACGGACGAAGAGGAGACGGACGAAGAGGAGACGGACGAAGAGGAGACGGACGAAGAGGAGACGGACGAAGAGGAGACGGACGAAGAGGAGACGGACGAAGAGGAGACGGACGAAGAGGAGACGGACGAAGAGGAGACGGACGAAGAGGAGACGGACGAAGAGGAGACGGACGAAGAGGAGACGGACGAAGAGGAGACGGACGAAGAGGAGACGGACGAAGAGGAGACGGACGAAGAGGAGACGGACGAAGAGGAGACGGACGAAGAGGAGACGGACGAAGAGGAGACGGACGAAGAGGAGACGGACGAAGAGGAGACGGACGAAGGGGAGACGGACGAAGGGGAGACGGACGAAGGGGAGACGGACGAAGGGGAGACGGACGAAGGGGAGACGGACGAAGGGGAGACGGACGAAGGGGAGACGGACGAAGGGGAGACGGACGAAGGGGAGACGGACGAAGGGGAGACGGACGAAGGGGAGACGGACGAAGGGGAGACGGACGAAGGGGAGACGGACGAAGGGGAGACGGACGAAGGGGAGACGGACGAAGGGGAGACGGACGAAGGGGAGACGGACGAAGGGGAGACGGACGAAGGGGAGACGGACGAAGAGGAGACGGACGAAGAGGAGACGGACGAAGAGGAGACGGACGAAGAGGAGACGGACGAAGAGGAGACGGACGAAGAGGAGACGGACGAAGAGGAGACGGACGAAGAGGAGACGGACGAAGAGGAGACGGACGAAGAGGAGACGGACGAAGAGGAGACGGACGAAGAGGAGACGGACGAAGAGGAGACGGACGAAGAGGAGACGGACGAAGAGGAGACGGACGAAGAGGAGACGGACGAAGAGGAGACGGACGAAGAGGAGACGGACGAAGAGGAGACGGACGAAGAGGAGACGGACGAAGAGGAGACGGACGAAGAGGAGACGGACGAAGAGGAGACGGACGAAGAGGAGACGGACGAAGAGGAGACGGACGAAGAGGAGACGGACGAAGAGGAGACGGACGAAGAGGAGACGGACGAAGAGGAGACGGACGAAGAGGAGACGGACGAAGAGGAGACGGACGAAGAGGAGACGGACGAAGAGGAGACGGACGAAGAGGAGACGGACGAAGAGGAGACGGACGAAGAGGAGACGGACGAAGAGGAGACGGACGAAGAGGAGACGGACGAAGAGGAGACGGACGAAGAGGAGACGGACGAAGAGGAGACGGACGAAGAGGAGACGGACGAAGAGGAGACGGACGAAGAGGAGACGGACGAAGAGGAGACGGACGAAGAGGAGACGGACGAAGAGGAGACGGACGAAGGGGAGACGGACGAAGGGGAGACGGACGAAGGGGAGACGGACGAAGGGGAGACGGACGAAGGGGAGACGGACGAAGGGGAGACGGACGAAGGGGAGACGGACGAAGGGGAGACGGACGAAGGGGAGACGGACGAAGGGGAGACGGACGAAGGGGAGACGGACGAAGGGGAGACGGACGAAGGGGAGACGGACGAAGGGGAGACGGACGAAGGGGAGACGGACGAAGGGGAGACGGACGAAGAGGAGACGGACGAAGAGGAGACGGACGAAGAGGAGACGGACGAAGAGGAGACGGACGAAGAGGAGACGGACGAAGAGGAGACGGACGAAGAGGAGACGGACGAAGAGGAGACGGACGAAGAGGAGACGGACGAAGAGGAGACGGACGAAGAGGAGACGGACGAAGAGGAGACGGACGAAGAGGAGACGGACGAAGAGGAGACGGACGAAGAGGAGACGGACGAAGAGGAGACGGACGAAGAGGAGACGGACGAAGAGGAGACGGACGAAGAGGAGACGGACGAAGAGGAGACGGACGAAGAGGAGACGGACGAAGAGGAGACGGACGAAGAGGAGACGGACGAAGAGGAGACGGACGAAGAGGAGACGGACGAAGAGGAGACGGACGAAGAGGAGACGGACGAAGAGGAGACGGACGAAGAGGAGACGGACGAAGAGGAGACGGACGAAGAGGAGACGGACGAAGAGGAGACGGACGAAGAGGAGACGGACGAAGAGGAGACGGACGAAGAGGAGACGGAGGAAGAGGAGAAAGTGATGATGCTGGAAGGTGATGGAATATGAAAAGGAGGAAGGGGAGTTTCTAATTGGCTCAATAATGTATTGTCTGTATTCACTTAGCCAATAACGAATTTGCACATTGTTATTTATCACCTATAAGGCACAGTTCATCGCGACTTCTAGATCATTACAAAGACCCTTAAGCCACTCCTCAACAAACGCTCGCAGCCGAGGCAGCGGAGTGGGAGGCGCCGGCGGCGCGGACGTCGTCCAGCGGTCGCCCACGGCGCGGCCAGAGGGCGCCTCAGCGGCGCCAAAAGGGCAGCGCGAGCGAAGGGTTGACCACGCACGGGGAGGGCACGGGAAGGGGCGGGCGGAGGGGTCGGAGGGGAAGGTGAGGGTAAGGGTAGCCGACGGGGGTGGGGATGGGAAGTCGGGGAAACAGCGGCGTGCCAGGCGGGGAAGAGAGCTTGAAGGGCAGTGAGGACACTTGCAAGCGGAGTGAAATTCTGGACAGCATGGACCCTGTGAGGGCTACTACTCCACACATGTACTTGTTTTACCCGGGGGCGTTAACACCTGGGTAGGCATCTAAGCTTCCTGTTTTTATCTTTACTATCTGCCGGCGCACAAGTACCCTGACAGGCTTGTATCCGGATCCTGCCGGGAGGTAGTTTGCCATCATGGCAACCTCCCCATTCAATGCCTGGATTGGGCCCTATCAGCTCAGAACTCTTAGATTTCCAGAGTCAAACCAATGCAATATTATCATGCCCCGGGTCAATTCCCTCTTCTTTGCCTTATCATGCCCCGGGTCAATTCCCTCTTCTTTGCCACTGACGTATCGGGCCACTGCCACGACGAAGCCAAGAGCCCAACTGGGGGGCCACTCGAACTAAGGTCCGGGCGGCTCGAAAATACCATCCCCGCCTCCTCACAGCCTACACCGTTAGGCCTAACGACGTGCGTAACGTCGAGTACCTAAACAATCTGACGGGAGGTAATTTCCAGACTTTTATAAGTGGATTCCAGAGTATTCCTAAGAGTATCCTTCAGGCAATCCTGCCCAAAGGTCGACGCGCCATAGGCCCACCTGGTGTGTTACCGGCAAGCAGACAACCAGGAGCTTGGCATCGCCTATTAACTGCCTTCACCTTGAGACTAACGACGTGAGTTGCCGTCGTGAAACTTCGGGTCCGGGTGGTCTTCAACATTCGACCAGAGACTGTTCACCTACGCAGTCACGATCCCCCCCTGCGAGGAACAGCAGGAAAGACACTAAGAAAAGCTTGAGGCGGAATGGACGGATTGCTCGCTGAAGACGAGTCAGCAGGGAGAGGAGGAAGGTAAAAGAATTTCCAAGCGGAATGGAGAGAAAATGACCTGAAAAAATTTGTGCCCCACAAGGAGAGGACATGAGGTATGAGTGAGGTCGTGAGAAGTGTCGGAAGGATGGGTAGAAAGAGTGCGTAAGAAGTAGGGAAGAAGAACGATGCGAAACGTTGAACTAGATTGGAAATGCCGGATCAACAGGGCTATCGGATTGAAGAAGGTGAGTGCGGGTGCGGAAGTATAGCAAGGGGGGTGATTATTTGGTAGAAAGATGACTGACAAGCCCTGAGATCGACCGCAAAGAAGCGTCTGCATACAAATGGAGCATGATGGATGGTGAGATGACCTGAAATAAGCTGAGATTCACCCCCGCAGAAGTAGGTAAAGAGACCGGTAGAAGGTTGGCTGGAGAGCCTCGGCGAACTTGCTGGTCAGCTGCACAGCAAGAGGAATGGAGGGCAACGAGGCGACTGAGCAGCGGGTTGGCGAGGCGTGCAGGCTGGAAGGCGGGGTGGTTGGCAAGCGTGGAATACGAGCAGTGTGGATGGCAGAGGGCACACGAGCCGGGCGCGGGCGGGCGTTCGGGCGAGCAAGGGCGAGCAAGGGCGAGCAAGGGCGAGCAAGGGCGAGCAAGGGCGAGCAAGGGCGAGCAAGGGCGAGCAAGGGCGAGCAAGGGCGAGCAAGGGCGAGCAAGGGCGAGCAAGGGCGAGCAAGCCCCGAGCAAGGGCGGGCGAGCAAAGGCGAGTGGGGTGGGCGAGCAAAAGCGGGCGGGCGGGTGGGTGGGCGAGCAAGGGGGCGGGTGGGCGAGCAAGGGTGGGCGGGCGGTCGAGGAAGGGTGGGCGGGGCGAGCAAAGGGCGGGCGGGCGTAGCCGGGTGGCCGGGCGCCACGCTCGCCGCGGTCCGGCGGCCGGTCGACCACCCGCCCGAGGGGGAACATGATAATTTTGGCCGGGCAGCTTTTGTAATTGCATCATGTCCAGGTTTACTGCGTCGGGACGCGGGGCGGCGAGCCCTCGCACGGGGGCGGCGGCGCGGTTATCGGGCGGCCCACGAGACCCTCGCCTCCTCCGCCGCCACCGCCACCACCGCCTTCGCCTCCTCTGCCGACCGCCTTGCGCGCTAATCTGGCCGGCAGCCAAGGTGGAAAGGCGCCAAGGAAACAGGGGGAGCTGGCGAGCGCCGTTCGTCAGCCTCGGGGCGCTGGACGGCCGGGGCGGAGGGGGGGGGGGGCAGAGGAGGAGACGGTGGGTGGGGAGGGGATCTCGTGGCGGCCACCGCGGCGGGCGAGGAGGTGAGCAAAGTCTTCGCTAGCGCCGGACGTCCAGGGCTGGTGGAAAGAGGGGATGAGCGCGACAGGACAAAGCGGAGAGGAACAGCGAGACAGAGCGAGGTAGAGCAGGGGGATGCAGTGGTGGACAGGATGGAAAGGGACGCTATGGGATTGGTTTTCTGGGGCAGGACTAGGTGGCGTGAATGTGTCGGGGAGATGTTTGACGAATCTTATGGAAGAGGCTAGGTTAGAAGAAATGCGGGGCTGAGAGGAGGGGGCGGATAGAGAAAGAGTGGGGAGACGCTGGGAGAGAATTGGCGAGAGGAGATATAGAGAAGGGAATTACAGGGTCTGGGAGGTACAAAAGGGGAAGGAACGGCGCTAGACGGGGCAGAGCATTCTCTGGTGACTTCTGCAGCAGACGGCAAGCGGAGGTGGACGAGACTTTCATCAACGCCGGAAGACCCACGACGTTGGCTAGTTCGGAGGGAGACAAAAGGGACAGGGCAGGCGATTAGGGATAAGAGTGATCCTAGACAGTGAGGATAAAGGTGGGACGGTATGTCCTGGATGGGGCGCAGCGGGGATGCAACCGAAAAGGGAGGGATGGGTAGGGCAACTCGTGGTATCTTCCACATCGAGTGTGAGTGGCCTGCGAGCGGTCGAGGGGGCCCTGGAGGGTGGCGGACCGGAGCATTGGGAGGGGGCGGACAAGGCGGTTGCGGAGATGCAGTGGCCGCCCTGGGGAGGAAGCCGAGAACTGGCAGCAAAGCTGAACCGCAGAAGAAGGGGTGGGTGGTGATCTGGACGACGCTGGAGGAAGCAGTGTGGAGGTGTGGATTCGGCCATTGAGACGCGGAGGACGACGTAACTGAGACGACCGACGAAAAAAAAGACAATGAAGACCCGTGTAAGGGCGGGTGGAAATGGAAGATTCGGAATGTAGAGAAATGCTGAGTAGTGTCCCAAGGGGTGGTCTTTCGGGTGTGGGTAGTGAGCGATAAATGTTGACACTAACCAGTATATGGATTGGGAATCGAGTAACAATGAAACTCGCAGAACATACGTCAGGCTTGAATGGCATTACAATTTTACGAGGGTTAGGAGAAACTATATTGGGTGGTTACATGTTATGTAATTGTCAATCGCCGTGGAGAAATCCAACGGACTGCGTCTGTGCGTCGGAATCAACGAGCAAGACGCGATATTGATACTAATATAAAATTGAGAGATGGCGTAAGGAATTTGTGAATGCGGTTAAGAACTTGAAAGTCAGAATACGAGACAGTTCGAATGGGTTGATGAGTGATACCCACGTGGAAGATATCAGAACGTAGAACAAAAGTCTGTAGCAATAACTGCTCTGGTGTAGATTTGCCGAGCCCAGCAACAACGGCTTGCAGTCTCTCTGGAAGAAGCGCTCGTGCTTTTGCAGGGAGGAACCGAGGCGACGACCACCGGAAGAGGCAGAGAGGTGAAAGCGGTGGGGGCGGTTGGACCGGGTGGGGCGGTGGGGATGGTGGGGATGGTGGGGGCGGCGGGGGGGCGGGGGCGGGGGGGGGGCGGGGGCGGCGGGGCGGCGGGGCGCGGGGCGGCGGGGCGGGGCGGGGGCGGGGCGGAGGGGGCGGAGGGGGCGGCGGGGGGTGGCGGGGGCGGGCGGGGGCGGCGGGGCGGGGCGGGGCGGCGGGGGCGGCGGCGGGAGGCGGCGGGGGGCGGTGGTGGCGGCGGGGGCGGGCGGGGGCGGGTGGTGGCGGAGGGGCGCGGAGGGGGGCGGGGGGAGGGGGCGGGCGGGGGGCGGTGGGGGGGCGGAGGGGGCGGCGGGGGGGCGGTGGGGGGCGGAGGGGGCGATGGGGGCGGCGGAGGCGGTTAGACTCCCCTACGGGAGAAATAGGGCGAGCCCGAAGACGGGAGTGCCGCAAAGCCGCCCTTACTGCCACGCCCCCTAAACAACCGCCTCGCAAGACTTAATTCTGGAGTAATTAAATGCAACTGAAGAAATGTTTTAAAACGCCGCGGACTTAATTTTTTTCCGGCGAAAAAAGAAAAAAAGCGTGAATAATTGGAGGAATTCTTTTGCGTGGCCGCCCGTCATGTTGTACGCGCGTGGGGCCGACTTCGTATGCTAAAGAGAGGGCGCGGGACCTCCGCATGCAAATGCCGGTGCTGGGTGAGCTGTTCCGGACATTCCATGCGCGGGAGATGGCCATTCATACAGACGTACTTTCGGGCACGTACAAATAAAACGCTATTAGAAGTTACTTTCAGAAAGTGGTAGGATGTGCCTGCTTGTTCTACTACGGGCTTTGAAATTTTCATTTCTTTGAATGACGAATATTTCCCGTCTTTACTCCTTGTAGAGCAAGCGTTACTGTTTTTCTCTACTTTGGTTTAAGAGATGCAACATGCTTCGAGTGGTGCTGTTTTTACAAGAAATTCTATGCAAAGACGAAGTAAGTGAATGTTTATAACTATAACATACAACTGGAGTTAAGAGTGAGGATTTTCCCTACGTTTTGTACAGTACATGATTTGTGACAAGATCGTAGACATTATTTACTGCTTACATTCAATCCACTTCCGTATCTAACGCTTTAGTTGTAAACAGATCTACTAGAAACACGAACGTTAAAATAAATAGAAAGTTGTAATAGCACAAATTGATACACACATTTTTAGCATGTTACGATACGAATGTTTTGTACCTTCATTTAATAAATCAATCACATCAAATCAAAATCTATAACCTATCTTGCGTCTTATTCAACATTGTAAACTAATATTTGCCTCCTGATTTTGTGTCAGTCTTCCAGCGGCATTCGATCCAATTACGCTTTAAGCGAAATTGAAAAGAATCGTCGAACGCCTCCAAAGAAGCGCTGTTACACTTGCAACCAGGGAGCAGCGGAAGCATTGATGGAAAGCGGAAGCGGAAGCTGTCCCGGCGGCGGTGGCGGCGCCAACTGCGTCGTCAAGAAAGTTGGCGACCGCGCTCTCGGCGCTGCGACGGGGAGGGCAGGGGCGAGGGGGCGGGGAGGGGCGGGGACGGAGGGGCGGAGAGGGAGTGCATGGGAAGGAAGGGCGGGGAGCGGGTGGAGAGGAGGGGCGGGGACGGAGGGACGGAGAGGGGGCCCACAAAAAGGAAGGGCGAGGAGCGGGTGGAGGGGGAGGGACGGGGAGGGAGGGGCAGAGAGGGGGCGCATGGGAAGCCAGGGCGGGGAGCGGGGAGGAGGGGAGGGGAGCGATCGCTGGCAGAGGCGGGGCGAGCGCGCGGGCGAGCGGCGATCGAGTTAGGAGTTCGCCGGTCGCATGTCGATTCGGCGGGGCGCGGGGCGAGTGGGAGGGGGTGGGGTGGCGGGGCGGGGGTTTGTGGAGGGGTGGCGCGCCCTGAGTGCCGCTGATTGCGCCCTGCGCGCGCCCTGGCGTCGCACTCGTCAGCACCCGGAGGCTGCCCGCTGTCCCCCTGGAGGGCCTGCGGCCGTCGTAGCTTTGCAGGCGACACCGCGGCAGAGAGCTCGCTGGTGTGAGCGCCGACGCCCCGGTCGAATTTCAGTTCACGCTAGTGTTAGCAAAACAACAACACATCGATACTGCGATACATCACCAAAATCTTTTCGATATCGATGAAAATATCGACCAAAAATATCGATGTTTTAAATATGATCAGTTTCTATTCTTAAATATAATACTATATATTAAATATTATAATATATTATATATTATATATAATATATTAAATATTATAATATATTATATATATAATATAATATATTAAATAGGTTATGTTTCACTGATTACTCACATATAAGAAATATGTTAACAATAATATTTATCGAATGCAAAGAACAAACTTGAAAAAAGGACATTTGTTTAATACGTTTTTCTATTTATTCACATTCATTAATAAAACATCAAGATACAATTTCCTGGTTCTAATGTGATACAAAACAAGTCAAACTTAGTTTTAGGTATATTCTGTATTAAATTTGATGTAATTTTCTAACTAATATTCTATGTGGTCAAGGTTCGAAATACAGTTTAACGATATTACCACGTACGAAATAATCAAAATAAAATAACAACACTGGATAAAGTTTGCGATTAGCGAACGGTTTCGTTCAGCCTGGGGATTGACAAGAGTGACAAATGTGAATGAATGTGGATTGCCAGCAATCCACAAAAAAATTACTAGATATTGGAAATTTTATTTATGTCATGAGCAACATTTTTGAAAACACCGAAAGTAAAACATCGATGCATCTGCTCGATATATTGATGCATCTGCTCGAAAATATCGTTGTTTTAAAAACATCGATTTTTTGCCATCCCTTATGCTACAGGGTCTAGTGGGCATTTCCAGTAATCTCTGTAAAAAAATTACAAACTCGGCTTACGTAATACTATATTTCATAAAAATAATGAGTGCGATGGAATAACGTTGATCCTACCAAATCGCATATTTTCAGTCTAACATAACGATTTAGGTCTCTATCCTGTCACAGATTATGTTCATCAAAAAGAGCCGCTGATATCGCGGCGTGCTCGATTTGGTTGAACGAGTGGTGTTTAGTTTTTAATTGAACAACGTGGGACTTATTTCTATCGTTTTTACCTCCACGTCAAATACGTTTTTTTCCATGCTTTTAAAATGTGTGATTTTTTATGAGAATGTGTTTTAACAATAAATGTGTACATCTGTTGTGTTATTTGTGGAATAACATGAGTATACAGGCAGCTATTAATATCAATACACGAGACCAGAACCAACTGTTTGGTTTAATTTCTAAAAATGAAGATGACGTCGAGTCATGCCAATTATCGTGTCTCTCCGGGAGACGCCGTGTCGAAGGCTATGATGCTAAGTGTGCAACCATGAGTGATCTTCTCAAGTCACTTCAGTCGTGAAGAAGACCATGACGAAGTATTTGTATCAGAGCTTTCATTGTGATGACATTCGGCTTACGAAGATAATCAGAATGAAAATGTTTTTTTTCGTGAAGGATTTCAACGTTATGATGAAGAGACGGTTTGATTGATCAGTGCCAAGACATGTTCTTGGAATGAATTTTATCAGGAATAATCAAAATGTTGGTCCAAGACAATATGAACATGATGTAGTTCCAGGAAAACAAAAACATAACTTCCAATCATCTTTCGGCAAGGACGTTAACATCACCAAGCGATGGTTATTTATCTTGAGATGTGTTAATACACAATTAACATACTACACTAATTTAATAGAATTTTGTTGTTTTAACAACTATACTTTAGAAAAACCCTAAGGACACAGTCTTTACAGTTAGACGATATCAAGTTAACATTCTACTATTGAGACACTGCGATTGGAACACCCTAACTGTGCGTGTAGTGTGCTGTAGACGGAGTAGAATCGCGATTTAAGCTTAAGCAAAAATCTACGTCCTAAAGAAAGTGTTTTATTCTTATATATGACATGTTAGTTACCTTGTGGCTAATGACATAATAACATAATAATATTTGATTGTTGTGGTAGCAGGGTGCAGGAACACACTGCAAATCGCCTGTGCGGTTTTCCATTATGTATCAACGTTTAAATTGGAAATTTTGGAGTATTGAATAAACAAACAGAATTAATATTACATGGATGTGAACCTATATAAGTGACAAATGCGGCGCAACAAATATTCAGGTATTAATGTACATCATTAAATGATTTTGAAGGTAACGTGGATTATGCTAAAATGGAAAACAAACTACATAATTTAACAAAAGGGAAATATTGAAAAACGTAATACAAAACACAAATTCTCTCTTGCAATATACTCGTAAAATTACAACCCTGTTGAGCTGCTTCATTTCCGAAGAAATTAAGCAGAACTATTAGACTCCATTCAGTTTTATTACTATCAGTTTTATTAGTTTTGTTGGACATGTCTGCTTCTTCCACACAGTATTTGATTACGTAATGAAATTAATAATTGACATAGAGAGAATTAGTTCAATTTACTTACAATGCAAAAGGTCTACCGCGTAATCAATGAGATTGATGATTATGTATCACGTTTATAATAATTATAAAGTACTATCAATCTGTTACATGTAACTACTAAATACTGAATAAAATAAAAATCTATCGAAGAATTTATATTTCTTTCTCTATATATTTTATATTAAAAGTAAGTAGTCAGTAACAGTTGTGTATAGATGTATATGAATGATGGTCGCAATACTAATTTAGTTCTGATACACCCTGAAAAAGATTGTATCAAAAAAAGAAATTTCCATTTCAAACACGAGTTTGATTTGTCTTATTTCACACCTCTACGATTTTCACAATGCTCGCTAACAGCAAACAAAAAAATTGATAGAAATATGTAATATTTTAGAATTTATCTCTTAAAATTTCATTTAAGCTTGAGATTGATTTACATATCACAAATCCACTCCGTGTGACAACCATCTTTACTGCAAAGCCTAAGAATTTTTGTCTCTTCGAAATCTACAGCGGGTGAGTTCGACATGCTCATCATTACATCATTGAAGCCGCTATAATGTATAATACGCATTTTCCTATGATTTTTCAAGGAAGACAAAGTTAATACTTGAAAAAAATAAATGACCTGCAAAATGGGTCGGAAAATCTGCGTGTGCTGACCCCTTAATTTTGAGCGTGGCTTTCCTCCGGAGGGGAGCGCATCGCTAAAGTGTTTCGCGGAACAACCGCCGCGAGGCAACTCGTTCTTTTGTTCTCGCGTTCCGTTTCTTGCGGCGAGCGCGCGCAAGACGCATCGCCCTCATTTCCCTCCTGGCGAGGGCGCTGCGGACGTCCGCGGGGGCCCCCGGCCCCCCTCCCCCCCCGCCACCCCTCGGGGTCGTCGCCGGCCGCCTTACGAGCAGCCAAGAGCCGCTCCCGGCGCCGTTAATAAGGACCTAATCAGCGTTGGCGAGCCAAGTGCGATCGTCAGCGCGGCCGAGCGGCGAGCGCCCACAACAAAACCACGCCCACTCGTCCTCTTTTCACTCGCCCTCGCCTCCTTCTCCCCCTTCCCCGTAACATTCCCCGCCCCCAGCCTGACGCACCCATCTCTGCCGTGTCCTCCCCCCTGCGGTCGCCTCCTCTTCTCCCTACTCTGCCTATTCCTCCCACCTCCCTAGCCTTACTCATCACTCTCTGCCATTCTCTCAGTACAGACCTCCACCCCACTCCTTACTCGCCTCCTCCCTCTGCTCCACCCACACTCCGCTCCAGCTTTACTCAGCTCTCACAGACACGCCCCCGCTCTTTCCATGCCCCCACCCCCACTCTTGCTTCCTCTCCCTGCCAAGCCCACTCCCCGCACCAGCCTTACACAGCCCTCACCGCCACGCCCTCCCCACAGCCCCCGCCCTTCTCCCCTTGCCACCACCTCCTGCTCCGTCCATTCCCTGCTCTCACTGCCACACCCTCCCCACCCCGCCTCGGCATCGTTACCCCCCTCGTCCCACGCTTCTCTGCGCGTCGCCCCTTGCTCCGCGCCCCGCCCACCACGGACGACAGAGCGCGCACGGGCCGGCCCCTAATGAGCTGATTCCGCTGAAACAAAAGTTGGTAAAAATATAATAATAATTCATTTTTGTAGCCCGTGGCGGTCTTTCGCCTCGCGGGGTTGGGCTTATAATCGCTCCAATTGGCTCCGTCGACCGCGTTAAAAAAAAGACTTCCCGCTTTATTGTTGCGTCATTTAGGGGCTGCGCGGATTATCGTTTCATTATGATTATAGCACCATCAAACAATTTACGGCGTCAAGCGCAGTGTCATCAATGGAGGAGAGATCTGCTGGGGGAAGGAGGACTGCGTGCTTCTAACTTTGAGGCACCCCAAGTCAATTACGAGTGACGGTTTGATGAAATTTCTGCGATTTTTCCCTGCATTTTCCTCGCTTAGGAAGACTCGTGATGAAGAATGAAGTAATGAAGAAGCATTGGGAGGCGATGATTAATGAATGGAAGTTTCGAAACTTGTTGTATTCGGATACCAAACCTTTTAGTGACCTACCAAAACCTCTACAGAAACTTCGTCAAATAATTTTTCCGTGTTATATTTTATAAATTGAATCCACAGCCAGAATAAATTTAATTCAATTAACCTTTTTTCATTGAACCTTTAATATGATTTAGAGAACTATATTGTTGAGTGTTTTATTATTTTGCTGTTTGAAGACCAATAACAACTTTACTTTTCCGAGACACAAGTTTGATAATTTAAGTCATGAACATTTTTATCCACTACAAAATTGACTTATCTATCATTTATGTATTTATCGTAAACGTAACATATTTAATGTATATATTCTTAAGGGAATATCATATGAATACATCATGAACTGTTTTAATGTTTTTGAATTTATTGTATTGTAATCAATATTTTTCGTGACCCCATTCATCCCTGTTTTGAAACGTAATCCACAGTCTGTGTAGAAGAAGTGAGATAGTTAAGTGTCCGCAGTGCTCACAGCTGCGCCTGCAGCGCTGCGCTGCGCTGCGGCTCAGCGCAGATGTGTGGCGAAGGCAGCCAGAAGAGCAGGGGCAGGGAGACGCGGTCCGGGGTTCATGTGCGGATAATTCCATCGGTCGAAGCATAAATTACTACGTAAGCGCGGCCTAAGCTCGGGATCTCGCCCTGATCTATCGCTTGCTTGCGGCTTCGGCCGCAACGACGCGTGAGGGTCGAGGATGGACCGGAGGCCGCCGCAGGGACAAGGTAGCCACCCCCCGTCCTCAGCGCATCTCCAACCCTCCCTCCGCATTCCCACTCCCACGCGCCTCCAATCTCCACTCCCACTGCCCGTAACCGCTCAAGGTCGGGCTGCCGAACCGCTCTGCTTTTACCGCCCTAACCTCGCCGACACTGTCTACCTTTCCACTCGTGGAAGTTGCACTTTCCCGACGGCGCATCTTCTCGAATAAAGCGAGCCACTCCCATCCCCAGTCCCATTAACTCATTAGCCTCTCCGATTCTACCATCCCAACCTCCCCGCTAACTACATATATTCCGTTATTTTCTCACTTGGCTCTTCCTTGCACATCTCTACCGCATCGCGCTGACTCACGCCGTTTCAATCATCTCGTTTGTCACCCACTGCCCTCCGCCGACGTCGCCATTGCAACTTTAGTGTCATCGTTACGTGTTGCGTTCTGTACTCATCTTCCCGTTGCTTAATCATGCTCTCCCGTCCAGTTTCTCGACACTAAATTGCATTTTGGAGTCAAATCACACCTGCCAGTCACTTTCACTGTCGTCCCTTTGGCTTCCCCAAACATGTCTCTACAACCCAACGGCTATCATAATATTTTCCGTTGGGTAATTTTCCCATTTGACGCTTCAATACGTACACTTCCCCCTGAGTTTATCGTGGCTAATCCGTTCTCTACCACTCAGTCTCAGACATTCCGCTGTCACGCTGCGCCCAACTTTAATCTCATCCCTACAGGGTCACACTACCCTACTAGATTATCTCGTCAAACCACTTACTTTCACGTTTTCGAAACTACGTCACCTTTTCACACCGGACCGGACAGCGTCCACAATCACCTCCATAGTTTATTTAGCTTCATCAGATCTCGCCTCTGAACTCTGCCCCTGTACTCGTTTCCTCCTCATCATGACATTCTCTCAGCCATCTCCATTCTCTTATCTAGTGAATACCTTGCCACCCTGCTGATACTGTACACTTGACATTGCCAACACTCAAACATTATCTACACACCCATCTAAACACTCAACTTTCTCGTTATACACCGCACCATCGCAGTTATAAGTGAAGAAATTGTTGACCCTCTGCCGCCAGACTCCGCTCCGACATACCTTAACTGCTTTGTAATTTACAGAGTGTCCTCGTCCTCCCACCTTCTCGACATTGTCTCCACCTCCTCGACATTCCTTCTTCTCCTGACCTCTCTGCGCAGACCTATCATCCACTATTTATAATCCATTTTCTCTTCCACTTCCATCTTGACACTGCGTCACCTTCTCGTTCTAAACCACCCCCTTGAAGCCATCTCCACGTTTTGCCCACATCTGACCTCGATGCCTCATCCTCCTGTAATCTCCTTAACTCCCTCGTTTTCCCACTTTGAAACTCTAAGTACTTCACCTTCCTACATCGTGCTGACCGAGTCAGCATCACTGTCATTCTTCATCCCTTTCCCACCTTGCTACCCAACCCCTCCTCCTATTCTCTTTAAATCCACCTCTAGTATCTTTCCACCTTCTCGACACTGCGTCGCCTTCCTACCCCCGCCGCTCACCTCTCGCGCCGCTCTGCTCGGGCCTGGCGACCGCCCAAATATGTATCGCATAAATCGGGCCAAAGCCGCGCCACCGGTCCGCGCTCAGAGCCGCAGGTGCGCGACTGACCCCGCCCCCATCCCCACCCCCACACGCCCCTTTCGCCTCCCCATCCACATGCGCTCTGCAGGCCATCGCGCCGGGAAATGACCAGAACATGCACTAATTCTCATCCACCAAATAAATTAACCTCATGAATGTTCGTACAGAAAAAATTACCTCGGTAAAAAGCGATCTATTAGTGAACATCTAACATGTTTCGGTAATATTGTACTGTTGTATGGACGTAAAGCAACCAGAGAAACGAAAAGACATAGTTATTAACGGCATTAGGCCGATAAACACTAAATATCCAACGCGGTTGATGTTTTTAAACTAAGGTGACAGTCGAGGTCTATTATCAACCAAGTCTGTTGTGTGTGATATCGGCCGCGTGTTGTTCAATACTTTTAGTAATACCATATACTTATAATATAACAATAATACAAATAAGAAACGCGTTGGCCTTTAATACGTACATATGCAACGCCATCTTCCATTTCAAATCTATACTATATTTGCTTCACACGCGACATATTAGAACATTTAGAACGTTTAAGAACATATTAGAACATTTTTACTGGAAGCAAATGACTACTTAAAAAGTTACTGTATTTTTTTTGTATTTTTAGAGCATCCAATGGTCCCATTTTTTCTCTGTCCCATAGTCCCGTTTGTGCACTTGTCCTATTTGTCCCCTTGTCCCATTTGTCTCTTTGTCTCATTTGTCCACTTGTCCCATTTCGAGACGAGAAAACTTGTGTGACTGACTATATAGAAACCACGAGCAAGAATTCATTGTTACACAGTTACAGAAAAACACGAAACTCGCATGTATTCACTATACGTTGTGTGTGTATGTTAGATATATATTAGATATATTGTTTCTCATCTGTTTTTCAACTTTAATAAATACTACTTCCAAGATCACTTGGCTCCTTAACGGCCGGCGGCCGTTACTTTCTTAACGGCCGACGAGCCATTTAGATTACCTTTTCATTCTTCGATAGCGTTGCGTTAAGCATATACGAGTATATTAACGGACAGTATTACGAAAGTGATTTAACAGTGTCATCCGTTAACCCGGCAGTGGGAACATGGGATGACTGAGTTATGACTGAAATAAAGTCAGTATTGGAGGACATTGTACTTTTATATGTATTTATAATATTTCGAGTTTTTCAATACCTTTTGAGAAAATCTTTGTAAACATATATGTATTCTTACTGCAATGCATTGAAATAAGGAGCACAAGACGTATCGATAACAGCAGTTTATTTTGAGCTTGTTTACAATGTTTCCAAATCCATATTCGTACCAAAAATATTCCAATAGTAGTTGAAGCGTCAGAAGAGAAAACCAGGTCGAATTCCAAAAAGCCGTTTACCAGTAGAAATTTCTAAACGTTACGTTGTCACCAAACGACCAGACGTAATCACCAGACGTAAACACAATTGGCGTAACAGTACTGATTCAGGAAGGGCACTACCAGTTACTGAGGAACTCCCAGACTAATCTGACTGCTGAGGCGTTATATAGCTTATTATATAGCCGGCGCTGCTGCCCGCCGAATCTCATTTCCACGGCTCGGCGCTGCTGCCGCGTGCATTGCATTTGCGTACCAAAAATATTACAATAGTAGTTGAAGCGTCAGAAGAGGAAACGAAGTCCAACTCCAAAGAGCCATCGTAGACACAGCATCGCGCGCGAATTTAAAGGCTCACTAGACTCCATTTACCTTTCAACTTCTTCCTGTTCTTTCCGAGAAATTTCATTACAAAGGAAATGGGAACCAGCGTGGGGTTACAGTCACTCCGCGTTTACTTTCGTTATTCCTTTTTTGCCACGCAATTCACAGCAGTTGACGATTAACACGCACAATAAGCGGTTTTTCTTCCAATCAAACCAACGCAGGTGTTATTTACGTTCTTTTATTAACTAGTGTTTCCTTAGAAATATTTTATACGAAGTTTTCTTTACAAATTAAACTTTCAAAATAAAAAACTGACCGTGGATGCACACAGTGGCTTAGACGAAAGAAAGATTTAGTGTAGAGAGAAGGATGTTTTAAGGTGTTTTTACATCGCACGGTTTAGACGCATACAAGCGTCTTTCAGTTGTTTGTACTGATAAGATATGAAAGAAGACAGTCATATTTAAATATTCAACATGTACGTGTATGTCACACTCGTAGTAGACTTAAATGAACTTAGAATAACCTAGTTTTCAACTTTTAAGCGCCCGAGAGTACCATGAATATATATCTATTTCAACTAAACAAATTGTGACTGGGCTCAATACTCGAAGAATTTATGTGCGGACGCATTTGGAGCAAAGTTTGACGGTATTGCATCTCCCTCTTCGAATGGAATTTGGCTCATGATTTGTGTGTATGTGCGTGTGCGTGTGCGTGTGTGCGCGCGTGTGTGTGTGTGTGTGCGCGTGTGTGTGTGTGTGTGCGCGCGCGTGTGTGTGTGTGCGTGTGTGTGTGTGCGCGTGTGTGTGTGTGCGCGCGTGTGTGTGTGCGCGCGCGTGTGTGTGTGTGTGCGCGCGTGTGTGTGTGTGTGCGTGTGTGTGTGTGCGCGTGTGTGTGCGCGCGCGTGTGTGTGTGTGTGCGCGCGTGTGTGCGTGGGTGCGTGTGTGCGCGCGCGCGCGTGTGTGTGTGTGTGTGTGTGTGTGAGTCGTGGAGGTTCCCAAGTATTGCATGAGGCACTTAAAAGAGTGGCAGTGTGTGTTGAATGATTTAAAGTCGATGCCATTGGGAGTTATAGTCGTCATCTTGTATTTTGCGCGATGGCAGCTTCCAATACATATATCTCCACATGCTTTTATTCCAAAGCATTTATTTCGCTATTTAATTTGTCTTCTCTGAGGAATTTGAGCACATTACCGCAAAAGCACACGAGTTGTCAAAGATTCATTAGAAAACTTCTAAGACGTCGTAAACGGATCGCAATATTTCATATTTCTGTAAGGTTGGGAATAGCTCTATCGTACATGAACTGTAAAACAAGACTAAAAATACGAAAGAAAACAAGCTGGCAGACCATATGGTATTTCTAGAAAAGGACGCAAAACGGTTTATATGCAGCACTCAAGAGAAACTCAACATGGAATTCTGACGTGTAGTGAATACGATATGAATGAAATTCCGATAAAAATACTGTACTCATTTGGACATTTCCTTAGATAACGCTTATAACGAGCCATGCTCTGTATATGTATAACTGCGTATGTGTATTTTGCTTACCTTGGTATCAAATTATAAAACGCGGCATCAACAACACCTCTGAGCGTCACTTTATGTGTTTTGTATTTCTCATCACATGTCATATATTTTAATTTACACAAATGTAATGGAAACAACGCAATGCAAAAGCAGCGCAGGATTCAACGTTCGTACTTGATTATTCGCATTTTAAAGTCGAGATCACCTCGTGTATCCCAATGAAACTCTCACGTTTTGTTTATAGAAACAGCGAGTAAACCACAGATATAATGCATGTTGTCGCAATGTGTTTCGTGTTGAGAGACACTGAAATGTAACATAACAAAGGTGGTAAGATATGGTTGTTATCATACTATTCAAGAGGGAAACGTAAAAATAATAGCATCGTTATTTGTATACGATTATATTTCAATGTAGATAGTAAATTGCATGTGTAAGTAGTATTCTAGCACTCAAATGCTAGGAAATGCCACGTAACGACGAACTCAAAATATGAAAACGTGTAAATTTTCATTTAAATTAACGATAAAATAATATATAAAAATTAGAAAATTAATGTTAACGCTCATATCCATAACAATAACTACTTAGAAATATTGTGTAAAATATCCCACGTTCTTAAATATAATTGCTTACCTTGGTATCAAATTCAAAAGCGCGGCATCAACAACACCTCTGAGCATATTATTGCCAAGTTCTCTTCAATCCAAAACGTCACAAAATTATATTTTTGATTGGTGGTTCACATTAATTTTGAGCATATTTAATTTCAAATTATTTAATAGTTTTTAAAATATGATTTTGTAATAATTGAACAATTAAAATGTAATAAATATTAATTATTGTTATAGATGTAGATGTACATTTTGTAAAATTAAAATTTAAAACTTCCAAGTAATGAATACAAGATGCTGCATTGTTGTTTAATGATGAGATCCTAAGATACGCTATAAAATCCTTAACCCTTATCCGGGCAACCGGGGTCCATTGGACCCAGAAGCAAAAGTTTCATTATTTTACGTGAAACCTATCAAAGCTATTACGATAGTTTTTTGTGACTTTGTTGGCAATATTGTTTTCTAAATGTTCCCGCAACCATTTTGCAAAAGCATTACTGAATAATAAATAAAAAAATATTTATATTTTTTTAGACGCAACCGGGCAAGCGGTGTCCATTGGCCCCAGGTGTCTTAATCTACTTGTAATAGCGTATTTTCTGGTTTTGTTTGGTTGAATATTTGACAACAGCTGTGCGTGCAAGGGACGAACGGATGTCGGGTTACGCAACGTCTTTTCATCGGGATGTTATATGACATTACGTGTGATAATGCGATTCTGAGAACGACGCCTTCCTATGTATAGACATTGTTGCAGCGGATTAGTGTGTAGCCAAGAGTCAAGAGAGTGAGTTTTTGTAGTCGTGTGCTGTCCAGGTTTTGTGGAAAAACTGCAAAGCAACAGGTACGTTTGTTTTTATTTTATATTTTATTTCGCGATCTACTTTACTGGCAGATAATGCAAAGTTTCATTTCGTGTCTCACGTTTTTCAAACTATCCTCACATACGTTTTACTTACAATATAATTTTGTATCTGTATGCAATATCCCGACGTAGAGGTCTTTCACCTTCTGAAATTCGGAGAGCAGTAGAACAAATTTCGGAAAACGAGGACGATTTATTGTCAACAGATAATGAAGAAGAGAGTGATAGTGAAGTAGATTTTGAAAGTTTAGCGTCAGAGGCCAGTGATGAACATGAGGAAGCTGATGCATCTGATTCAGAATATTATAATGAAAATGGGATTGAAACAGTTGTAACTCAGCATCGTGGTAAAGATGGCACAGGATGGTTCGCTGAGCCGACTAGTACAGGCAGAGTACGAAGTCATAATATAGTACGGGGGTCCATAAATAAAGTTTTGTTGCCACCTAGTGCATGTATAGAATGTCCAGTGGATGCATTCAGTCTTTACATGGATGAATCAATAGTGGCAGAAATTGTTCGCTGTACGAATGCAGAAGCTCAACGAGTATACAAAGAAAAAAGGCCTTCTCAGCAATGGAATGATTGTGACAAAGTAGAGATGTATGCTTTCATTGGACTCTTACTGACTGCAGGCCACCTAAAGAGCAACCATTGCAATTATGACACTTTGTGGAATAGTGTCTATGGTCCGCCTATATTTAGAGCTACAATGAGACTAAAAAGTTTCAAGAGTATTTTGGCATTTATTCGTTTTGACGACAAAACTACTCGCTCAATTAGACGGCAAAAAGACAAATTTGCACCAATAAGAAACATTTGGGAGAAGATAAATTCAAATTTTAGAAAGTATTACTTACCTGGTACCAACATTACCGTAGATGAGCAACTAATAGGATTCAGAGGAAGATGCCCATTCAAACAATATTTACCTTCTAAGCCTGATAAATATGGGATGAAAGTCTGGTGGGCATGCGACTCTGAAACATTTTACCCACTAAACGGTATGCCTTATTTGGGAAAAGAAAATGGACAAAGAGCAGCTCCTGGCTTAGGACGTCGAGTAGTGGAAGCACTAACTGAACCATATCAAGGCACTAATCGAAATGTAACATGTGACGATTTCACTGACAAGGATCTTGCCTTAAATCTTTTGTCACGTGGTCTGACTCTTGTTGGTACGGTACGAAAGAACAAGACTTTCTTACCTTCCCAATTTCTCACAAATAAACATCGCCCTGAAGGTACATCGATTTTTGGATTTTCTAGGAAAATTACGATAGTTTCTTTTGTGCCTAGTAAGAATAGATCAGTAGCATTGCTTTCTACTATGCATCATGATGGTACTCTATCAAGTAATGGAAAGCCAGAGATAATTATGTATTACAACAAAACCAAAGGTGGAGTCGATGCTCTGGATTAACTCGTGCATACCTACTCATGTAAAAGACGCAGCAATCACTGGCCATTAACATTTTTTATGAACTCGTTGGATGTATGTGGTGTAGCTGCGTATGTGATATGGAGAAACCTCAATCCTGAGTGGAATGTTAAAAAACATGAGATCAGGCGATTATTTATTGTAGATGTCGCAGAGGATTTGGTTCGTCCATACATTCTAAGGAGACAAAGTCAAATAGGATTGAACAAAAAGTGTCGTCTGTCAATCACCCATGTTATCGGGGAAGCAGCACCTTCTACATCTAAGAAAAATGAAGACAATGCTAAATAAAGATGTCACTTGTGCCATTGGGAAAGAAGTAGAAAACAAAGACAGAGATGTAGCGTCTGTTCAAAACCTGTATGTAATGAATACAGCCAGGTAAATAGAGTGTGTCAGATCTGTAATGCTAGTAAAAATGTTTAAAATAAAAAATGTAAAGTATTTGTAAAGGTGTTGTTAAATAAAATAATCATATTAGCGTGTTTTGTTTCATTACCTGCGTCGAAATAATATACTTGTAAACATAACTCCTTAGCAAATAGTCCTGGGTCCGTTGGACCCCGCTTGCCCGGTTGCGTCATACAAATTGGTTGCCCGGATAAGGGTTAAATAAACGGCCAACGTTTTGTTCATGAAGTAATTGTTCAAAATACACTAGAAACTGTCAGAGAACTAGAGCTTATATTATTGTTTCTCTTATTTTCGAAGTTATTATTTTTCATTTTCTATGAAAAGTTGCGCATGCTTGGAAACGAATTCCTACGGAGCACACTTGATAATACCTTCTCTTCAACAACACATTCAGTAGTAAGTGTACCGTCCAATCAACCGTGAAGCTGCACTCTTGACTTTTTAAAAATAAATCATACCTACATATTGTACGGCAATGGCAATTTAGTGGTTGAAAGGTAAACAGATTTAACTTAAAATTGAGGAAACAGAATTTAAAGATGCAACGCGTTTAGCTGGTCCAAAGTTGTTTCTAATAAATTTATTAAGTTCATGTGTTTTTGTACTTTTTATATTATATATTTAGTGAATTGATTTTTATATAAGATTACTTTTTATACTTAATCATGTAGAATTTAAATAAATGGAACGATTTCACTTATTTCTTGCCAAACGACTTGCTCAAACGACAGTCGCCAATTTTCTTTCTTGCTTCAACAATGTGTGCTTAAATACGTTGAATTGGAAGAAATTCTTTCAAATTTTCAACAAAAGGGAATCTGAGTTTTGAGGCTGACATTGAAAATAGTCTTATTTTTAAGTTTTACCTATTACCTGCATATTACCCCATACAAAGATGTCCCATGGAGCAAAGTCACAAATTTAGCAGCATTAGTAACTAAAAATTATTATTTCTTAAATTTCAGTCCCTTCTTCTGTATCTAGATCTATTTAACAAAAACACGCGTTTAAAACAATGCGTTGCAACGGTCTTCTAAATTTTGTAATACTGGTCGATGTGTTCTGTACGTCATCCTGCGGTACTTACGGGCTGAGTGCGGGTCAACAGAGACTGTGAGTCAAGAGGCAGAAATAACTAAAAATCTAAAATGCATGTGCAAACCGCATTTTACCGCTACAACGTACACAGGGATCGACCAAAATTTTAGTTCCGATTGTGCAAAGCGGAAAGCTAGCGTGCGTTTCAGACCTTGACATTGATTGTACTAAGTTCCTTTAGTTCAGGGTCTCACAGTCCAGCGCAGGAGATCCGCAGCCTACGAGGAATGACCGCAGTGAAAGTTTCACGTCACGTGTTGCCTTAAGAGCACATTCAGAGCTGCGCGGCAGGCGAACGTCGCGGCAGCGGATCGGAGACGTTTCAATACCTGCGGATTTTGGAACCTAATCGGACGCGTTTCGACCACTGTCGCTCGATTTTCGTGGAAGTCCGCCCGCCTTCGGGAGTCTTCGCTCTCCTCTGGGTCAAACTACCATGCCTTGGTATATCCGATGAGAAAAACTGTCACCAAGCGCTGGATCATAATTGATGCTCCGGTGTGATCGGTCCCGCAGAAATTGTCGCCGCGTCTAGCGGAGAATTTTCCGCGCCGCACCCACCGCGGATTTGCCGCCCCAGTCTGTGGTAGGGAGCCTTTCCTCAGCCTTGGATGAGTTCCTTGGCGACTAGCTGCGACCATCGGGTAACAAGGCGAGGAGAGGGAGAAGTTGTGGGAAGGGGAGAGGAAGGGGCAGGCCGCGACCATTTGCGCGCAACAATGGCGCCCCGGGGGCGGCGCGCGGTCGCCGACACCGCGAGGCGTCGACTATCCTGCCGTCTCCAACTGCGCGGCCCCCCTCTCCGCACCCCCCACGCCGCTCCCTCCCCACCCGCCTACCGTTCTAGCTTGGGTTCCATGGATGCCTCCATTGTCTTCAACTTCACCACGACCTCCTCTCTCAAACTCGTTCTTAACCTCAGCCTTCACCGCCAACTCCTCCTCTACCTCGAATTCCTCCATACTACAATCCTCCATTCTATAATCCTTATTATCGCCTTCCCTCCACCTCGCCTTGCCTTCCCTCCACCTCGCCTTGCCTTCCCTCCACCTCGCCTTGCCTTCCCTCCACCTCGCCTTGCCTTCCCTCCACCTCGCCTTGCCTTCCCTCCACCTCGCCTTGCCTTCCCTCCACCTCGCCTTGCCTTCCCTCCACCTCGCCTTGCCTTCCCTCCACCTCGCCTTGCCTTGCCTCCACCTCGCCTTGCCTTGCCTCCACCTCGCCTTGCCTTGCCTCCACCTCGCCTTGCCTTGCCTCCACCTCGCCTTCCCTTCCCTCCACCTCGCCTTCCCTTCCCTCCACCTCGCCTTGCCTCCACCTCGCATTATACCCTACTTCTTAATCATCCACCTCGTCATTCTCTACTTGCGCCGCCTCCACCCCGCCCCGCCGCGGCGCCCGCCGTCGGAATCGCCCGCGCCGCCGCCGCCGCCGCCTCCGACGTCTGCGCCCTCGGCGCGGCGATGAGCTCGGCCTCTCGGGGCGGGGGCGCCGAGGAACACGGAAAGCTACTCCTGGGATTAAACACTTGCAGCGCAGGCGGAGGGCGCCTTCAGTCGACCGCAGGGCGGCGGCGGCGGCGGCGGATCCCCGGGACCAGGGCCACGCCCCCCCCCACCTCCCCTCCCGCCTCATCTCCCCTCCTCTCCGCTCCTCCGCCATCGCTTCACAAGTGCCGCCCTAACTACTTGACACACGCCGGGCCCCGAGCGCGATAGAAACTTCTCGATAAATCTTCTCCATCAAACTAGCGCCGCCCGCCCGCCCGCCAGATCGCGCCCCGCCCCGCCCCGCCCCGCCCATGTGTTCGCCGAACCGCCGCTCGCCCAATGGGCGGCCGCGCCGGGCGAGCGGGGGCGAGCGCGGGCGATGAAAACGCGGGATGTGCTCCCGTCGCCGGCGGTCGGGCGGACCAGTTCGCGAGCGGTTAGCGCCACGAAGTTGCATTCGTCGGAACGCGTGTCGAGTCCCAGTTCGGTCTCTGCGAATGAGGTTCCCAACTGGGGCTCACATTATACTCGTGGCGTCCGGTGCCTTAGTTGGATCGAAACGTTCGTGTGCATGTCTGGATACGATGTTTTTTTTATTTGCTTGTTTCTGTTTTATTGTCGAGTGTATCTTCCGGTCACAATTACGTAGTATTAGTATTTTTGCGAGGAAATCGCTGATGACAAAGTTGTGCCATTTCAAAAAATGAACAAGTAGAATGTGTTAAGCTTGCATCAGCGATAGAAGGGATGTAGTATGATGTAGAAGGGATGTTTCTGTACTAGTGTACACAAATCCAAATAGATCCTACTACGAACAATTTGCTAAATACTGTTTCTTCAGTTATTAGTACTTATTAAACAAAAATGTTCATGTTTCTTTAAGCAATAATGGTTTAACCATTTTATTTGAATTGGTTTTTAGATGTCATGAATACATATACTAGAATTTTGTAATAACACAATGTGGATTGAAAATCTGATTCGGTATTTGTTAGAATATCACAAATCTTTCAGCTCTCAAATTACATATTTTAGAAACTCTCAATTACCTTATTTTACTGTTTCGTTTTAGGCTAATTCATTTGTAGGTCTTCTTCCTCTAAATAATTTTTTGCTCACTTTATTTGTAATAAATGAACTTACATTCACATACCGATTTTTAATCAAGTCATTTTCGTGATGGTGCTCATTGGATACGAGTAAATCAGTCGGGGGCAAATGTTTTTAACTTTTTGTCTATTTAACTCATTCGAAACTAATTGATTATACTAGATACTTTTTTCATCTTTTTTAATAGCAAGTACACCTAAATGTTAATAATGTTAGTAAAAAATTTAAGAACACAATTATACCATAATTTCCCATACATTGAACAGAAGTACTCGCATAAACATTTTTTCTGATCACAATCTTTTTTAATCGAATGTTTTGATGGATTCTTCAGTTTATATTTTTTGAATACTTACTGACGAATTTTAAAACATATTGATCGGTAGTCAGTGAATTCTTGTCTACCCTGTTCTTTTCGACAACATTTTTTCGGGAATGTTACCCTTTTTGTGGTTTAGGGGTTGATTTTACCAAATTCGTAAGCAGAGGGAATTGGCCCTTTTTTATGAGGAACAGAAGTATTTCTTCTTTATGACCCTCACATCCATCTTACCCGTTAAAAATCATTTGTAGTTAATGTAAAATGGTATCGAGCTCAAGAGTAATAGTGACTTAAGTAGTCTCAACCAAACACTCTTTGTGTAGAAATACTAGTCCATTGATAACGAGTGGTGTCTTTTTGATCTCTAGTTACCCAGTAACAATAATTTAATTACGACCACCGTGGTATCCTGTACAGAGTTACTTTTACTTTGAAATATCTAGAATACGTGAATATATACAATGACTCAGAAACCTTATACTACATCATCACTATTCCTAAAGAATACTAAGTTCAAATTTAAGACAAGTTTAGAAATTTTCAAGGAACATTTTGTAATTACCATCTTCAATTTTAAGTCGAAACTACGCGAAAACTACTAGTTTCCTTTAAATGTTGTGCCTGACCATATTTAATGCTATAATTTTCTATAGTAGATTCCATCAAATAAAAATCTCTCACCAATTTTATATTTAGGTAATGTTAATGTTTTACATAAATATGCTAATGTTATTCACGGTCGGACAGACAGGTGTTTTGCCGCAAATCTATTTTTTGGTATAAACGACGCAAAACGTCGATTCTAACTACACAAGTATGAGGTAAAGTAGTTTTCCATTCTTTCGTGGACTGCAATAGTGACAAAACCCAAAACAGCAAAAGTTGAGATAAATGAGTTTCAAGCATGAACTTTCTTTTGAAATGCATCATTCTTACATTCATACTTCTGCCGTTTGTTGGTGGAGTACTGTACTGCAATGTACGCCGCTGTTGCTGCAGAAAGGAAAAACAATCTGCAATTCTAGCGAGTGTATTAACTAAATATTCGTATTTTCTTGAGCAGTGCCACTATCGCAATCCACGAGCGACTTATACAAACAACATACATCCATTTCTTCTTTACCAGGGACCGACCACAAAGTTTCCTATCAAAAAAATCTAATTTCCGCGGCAGAATTACAACACGTTCTCCTTGTAAGGCGTAATAAAAAGAAAAGTAAAATTTGACTTCAAAACATTCAAATCATGAAACATACTTTAGACATATGGTACTGAGATGTTCCAGAAACAGGTTAAGTGGTAATTTTCTACAGAAGGAGAACACTCACATTTCCAGGTGCTCCAGAGTCTAATTGCTGTCTGTTAGTATTGTTTACAATGTAAATGTAGCAATGCAGCAATAACATTAAAAAAATAGTACATGGGTTTCATTCTAATATCACTTTTCAGTATCGCAGAAAAAGAGCAAAAGAGGCGACTCGGGCCAGAGGCTTGGGCGGTGTCCCCGAGCGCCGTCGATGAACCTCGTGACAGCAGTGACAGCCCGACGGAGGCCACTGAGCCGTGGAAGGGGCGGGCGCGTTCCGAGATAGGAGCTCACCGCGCCCTAATCTCCAGCGCCGCCCTCCCCGCCTCCAACGCCCCCACCACCTACCCCAAACCCACCCCGCCGCTCCTCGCCGCCTCCAACGCCCCCACCGCCTACTCCAATCCCACTCCGCCGCCCCCGCCACCGACCCCGCCACCGCTACCGCTACCGCTCCCGCCGACCACACTGACCACTCCCACATACGCCATCCATGCCGCACCACCGCCCCATCGCCTAAGCCAACCCCGCCGCCCCCGCCGCCCCGGCCACACCCCCGCCGCCCCGGCCACCCCTCCACTGCCCCATTCGCTTTTCAGCCCCGCCGCCCCCACCGACCACGCCACCCCTCCCTCGCTGTCCATGCCGCACCACTGTTCCATCGCCCAAGCCACCCCCGACACACCCCGCCACCCCAGCCGCCCCCGCCACTGCCCACGCCGACCACGCTGACCACGCCACCCCGCCCACGGTACCCCATGCCACACCGACCAAGCAACCCTCAGCGCCCCAGCCGCCTCAGCCAGCCCCGCCGCCCCAGCCCCGCCGCTCCAGCCCCGCCGCTCCAGCCCCGCCGCCCCAGCCCCGCCGCTCCAGCCCCGCCGCTCCAGCCCCTCCCCCGCCGCCCCAGTCCCCGCGCCTCCACAGCCACCCAAACCTTCCCCACCGCCCCACCGATCTCACCACATCTGCCGCTCTCTCCACCAACTTATCATCCACCCAAATCCCCACGAACGCTGTCACCGCCACCGTCCCCGCCGCCCTGTCGCCGCCACCACCGCCGCCGCCGCTCGCGACAGTTAATTAAAACCCTCTCGCGTATGAAGGAGCGCGCAGGCGGGCGCCGCCAAACGTCAAGGGATTTTTTTTTATATTAGCTTTTTGGGCCCGAAAGCGAGTTCGGTTGTCTCCCTCTATCGGCGGCGCGCAGGCCACCAACGCACGGCCCCGCACGCTCCCCGCACGCTCCCCGCACGCTCACGGCTCCCCACACGCGCGTGCGAGGGCGCGCCGCGTACGCCCGTCCAGCGCGCAGAATCCAATTTAATGGAAAATTAGGTTTTGTCGCTAAACTATAATCCATGCATGAACGAAATTGCTTCAGTTGATTTCAAAATCCAATAATTACTTGCCGTCATGCGCCGTGTGTCGCACGGAGGGCGCCTGAGGGACGGAGCTCCACGAGAAGGGATTGAGGGTGGGGGTGGGGGTGGGGGGCAGGACGGAGTGACAGGGCACACAGAGCTGGGGACGTCCGTCGGGGACGAACTGTGTGCGAAGGAGGATACGTGAGTAGAGAGAGCGAAGGCGAGAGGTGAAGATATGGGCAAATGAAGTGAATTGTTGGCGGGTTTGGTTGTAAGGGGTAAGTGAATCGGAGGGTTCAAAGGATGAGGGTGGACGAGGAGGGGGCAGCACATGAATGGAGAGCTGAATTATGAGTGAAGAGACAGAGCAGAAGGAACCGTGAACATTGAAAGGAAACAATGGAGCATGAAAAATAAGAATGCAGAAAGAGAGGAATCATGAACGGAAGATAGAGTTATGGTAAAGAGAAAGAGAGTTTGTGAACATGGATGTGTTTCTTGAAGAAGAAAAATGTAAGCGAAACGGTGAACGGGTGGAAAATAAATAGACTAATAGCAAAAAGTAGAAACATTGATGATGGAAAGAGATATAGAAGAAAGTCAGAATGAAGTTTGACTTTCCGATATAAAGTGAGGTCTTCGAAATGCAGGGAAAGCATTAAATAAATTGAAGGTGTGTACAAGAAGAAATGATAACATTTAGTAAACGAATACTTTGGGAACAAATGTGTGTAATGGAGATTTGGAGGGATTAAAAAGATTAAAATGATAGAACGAAGACGAAAATGAATTAGGACAATTTTCACAGGTGAAGGAGCAGACTATGTGCGTGGTTTGCCTTATACATCTGATACATACTCCACTCTCACCGCCTCTCTGCTGTCCAATAAGAAAAATAACTATATAAAAAGTGAAAATGAAGTAGATTAGGTGCTATAGCAAGCCAGTGAGTTACCAGTGACTGAGAAGACCCCTGTCTTCAATAAAAAAAAAACTACACCGGTTTTGAAGAGTACGAGAGACAACATAAACATCCGAATGTGCCCCCGACCACCAATGCGTGAAAGAAGTACGTAAGTGAAATCAAGCTGGAGAGAAGAGAAGGCAAAGCAACATTTAGTCAAAAATGGAGCCATTTTCTATTGGAAAATTTTTGAAATGTCCCAGGTGCTTATTGTCCCAAATTAAAATATCGGTTTCAAATTTAAATGTTCGCGACATCAGCTAAATCGACTGAGGAATGTCAATTTTGGAGAAAATCGGCTGAACTGTTTAGCTGCGAGCGTTGCTCATACACGGACGGACAGACGGACAGACGGACAGACGGACAGACGGACAGACGGACAGACGGACAGACGGACAGACGGACAGACGGACAGACGGACAGACGGACAGACGGACAGACGGACAGACGGACAGACGGACAGACGGACAGACGGACAGACGGACAGACGGACAGACGGACAGACGGACAGACGGACAGACGGACAGACGGACAGACGGACAGACGGACAGACGGACAGACGGACAGACGGACAGACGGACAGACGGACAGACGGACAGACGGACAGACGGACAGACGGACAGACGGACAGACGGACAGACGGACAGACGGACAGACGGACAGACGGACAGACGGACAGACGGACAGACGGACAGACGGACAGACGGACAGACGGACAGACGGACAGACGGACAGACGGACAGACGGACAGACGGACAGACGGACAGACGGACAGACGGACAGACGGACAGACGGACAGACGGACGTGTTGGTATCATTCGTTTTTTCTGTATCAAGGATTCTCATAACATTGATTCAAGCGACACTACGTGTTTTTCCAAATTTAGCAACTAGATTTATCCACTTTTTCGTTACCAGGGCCTTGTAATAAAAGTTTTCTGCCGAACATTTCCCGTTTTTTCTCGCAGCAAATATAACTTTCTCTATATTCCGCAGCAAGAATGTGAAGGAAGTGAAAGTCATAAAATCCAGGAAAAAGCAACCAAAGGAAGAGGCAAGTAGTGAGAACGAAGGTATCAAGGTGGAAGGTCAATTGGCTCCAGATCCATCCCCGTGGCCCCGTTGAGACTTCCTTCAGCCACCGATGAGGTGGTGTCCGATGATGGATTGGCCGCCCCCAACAGGTGGTCCCGCACGCCCGCCGTCCCCGTCTACCCGTCCCCGCCTACCCGTCCCCGCCTACCCGTCCCCGCCTACCCGTCCCCGCCTACCCGTCCCCGCCTACCCGTCCCCGCCTACCCGTCCCCGCCTCACCCGTCCCGCCTCACCCGTCCCGCCTCACCCGTCCCGCCTCACCCGTCCCGCCTCACCCGTCCCGCCTCACCCGTCCCGCCTCACCCGTCCCGCCTCACCCGTCCCGCCTCACCCGTCCCGCCTCACCCGTCCCGCCTCACCCGTCCCGCCTCACCCGTCCCGCCTCACCCGTCCCGCCTCACCCGTCCCGCCTCACCCGTCCCGCCTCACCCGTCCCGCCTCAAACGTCCCGCCTCAAACGTCCCGCCTCAAACGTCCCGCCTCAAACGTCCCGCCTCAAACGTCCCGCCTTAAACGTCCCGCCTCAAACGTCCCGCCTCACACGTCCCGCCTCAAACGTCCCCGCCCAATCGTCCCCGTCCACCCGTCTCCGCCCTCGGCTCCTCCGGCCCGCAACACGCTGGGTCCCGACCATCGCGCCGATTGCGCCTGTTTTGAGGTCTCGAACTTCCTCCGACGCAGCTGCGGAGTTGTTGCGGTCTTCCACCCCAGCGCCGACACCCACCCCATTTATGAAGCGCACTACGTTTGCCTGCTCAAGCCTGCGTGGAAATTGTTACAAGCGACGTTCTGCTGACCACATTTCAATTTCATAAATGTATTAGCAGCATATTTAAGAGTGCACACAGTTCGCTTCAATTCTCGGCTGGAAAAACGGAACAATGCTGCTTCGTAACTCTCTGATTTGTTGCGAAAGTGGAGGGAAATTATCTTTCCTCCTTGCGATACCATAAGTACACCTTATTAGCGTTTCTGATGGTGAGTTCAGGTTTGTACCTGTTCTCCAGCAGATGAATACTTTACATATAATCACATTAAAAAGAGGAAAATCGAATTGCACGTTTTACTGATATTGTAAACAATTTGCATAAAACAAACTATCCGTTTTACTTTGTCGGGCACTTTTGTTACCAGCACGAAAGGCAAAACACAAATTGCATAGCTAATTTAAATGAAACATACTATGAATTATATCCCGTGTTTCTACATGCAAGAGAATAATACACAAACAACGGATCAGTTTGCGCGTTCACACGGACTTCGGGGAACCCGTAATGAGTGATGAGATTAAATCGTGCATCATCAGCTGCTGACTGACCATTCCTGGCGAGTGAATAGTGAAAAAAACACCTTGAAATTAACGGGTTATGATGGTGGTTTTTCGAGATTTAAAAAAGAACTGGATGGTGGTGACAATTCTGCCTTCAGATTTGGATTCAGCACCATACATAGAGACACACATGTCCAGTCTTTGGGTCTGACTAGAATTCCCAGAAACAAAAAGTACAATTTCACGGTGATTTTCGTGATTAAAAAATGAAGGGTGATGGCTAAGATTCGCATTCAGCACATCGACATGCCTAGAGAAACATGTGTCAAATCTTTGGATCTGAAAAATTATTTTCGCGTGGCTGTGTAAATAATTGTAATTGTATCGCTTTATACGTGTATGCAGTATGTGAATGCAATTTTATATGCATCTTTACAAAAATAAAAATATTATATCTTAAATACATGATTTTCAAATGAAATGTCTAGAATATGATAACACTGAATTGTGGCACATTAACTAATTTAATATTACAATACAATTCATCTTAGCTATCAATACGTTAAATACGTTAAATACGCAATATCAAACAAATATTTTTGGATGTATGATTTAAGACTAATGTGTACTTTTCCAATATGTCATGAACTTTCCAGAATACATATTCGAAAGATTTTAGGTAATTCCTTAGAGTATTTTAAATGATGTTCTCGTTTTATTTAACTTTGAAGTTCCTTTGGTAGAAATTTTAATAACGATGCTTGTTGTCTATTTACTACCACACACTTTTACTCATAAAATTAATCGAATAAAACATCTGAAACTGCTGTATAGAGCTGTAACTGCGAGAGTGATGGTCTCACACATTGCACTAGATTTCATTAATAATGCGCGCGACGAGTAGTTTTGTAGACATGAACACGTTCATCAAGTTTCAAAGTAATCGCGGCAAAGTTGGCGCCCTGGGGAACTCCGTCGCGATAATCACTGTAGGCGAATCTGACGCGTCGTCCGGAGCCCTTCTAAGCAGCGACGATCCCATTTGCGAGCATCTTCAACGTGCGACTCGGCACCTGCAGGGCAGCCGCACCCTCCCCTTCTCTCCCGTCCCATCCCCTTCCGACCCCTCTTTGCCCGTCCCGCTCCTCCCCCCCTCCATTCAGCCACTACACCGCGCCGCACCACCCCGCTCCACCGCACATCGCCCCTTCCATCTCCGCGTCTAGCTGCTTCGCCTAGCCTCTTCTTTCCGCACCGTCCCTTCCCGTCCCGTCCCCTTTTTGCCCGCCCCGCCCCGCCCCGTCCCCATCACCCCACTCCGCCACTGCCCCGAGATGCACCACCCCGCTCGACCGCGCCCCGCCCCTTCCACCTCAGCGTCCCGCTGCTCCATTTAGTCACCGATACCCCTTCTCCCCGTCCCGACCCCTCTTCGCCTGCCTCGTCCCTCACCTCTTCCCTCCACTGCTTCCTGGCCCCACCTCGCACCATGCTGCTCACAAGCATCCTTCCCCCGTCCCACTTTACGTCACCCTGTTTTGTGTAGCCACCCCCACCCTTTCTCCTCGTTCCGTCCTGCCTCAGCCCGCTGCTTCCCCTCACCATAACTCCACTCCGCCACACCCTAGACCCCGCGCCACACTACCATGCTCGACCGCGCCCCCGCCCTGCGTCCGCTTCACCCTGCTCCGTGTAGCCACACTCGCCTCCCCGTCCCGTCCCGCCTTGGCTCACCTCGCCCCCCCTCCCCATCGCTCCATTCTATCACTCTCAGCCCGTACCATCCCCTCGACCGCGCCCCCATCGCACTCCACGTTCCGCTGCTGTAACTAGCCGCCCGTTCCCCTTTCTATTCATCCAATTACTTCCCGTTCCATTGAGACCCACGTCACCCCACTCCACCCTTCGCAGCTCTATCATGTCCCGTCCCTCTCCTCTTCACCCCACCCCGCCTCTCCCACCTCCGCCCTAACTGCCCGTACTCCACCCCTGCCCTGCTCTGTCCCACTCCTCCCTGCTCCACATGGCCCATCTCTGCTTCGACCTGCCCCCTGCCTTCTTCATCCCGCCCCGCTCCACTCCACTCCGCCCGGTCCGCTGCGCGCTGGTGCCTCCGCTGGCGAACTCTCTCGCCCCTAACGACTGTGAATAAGGAATGCGTCGAGCGGCGGCAGCAGCGGGGGTGGCAGGGGAGGAGACGCTGCTGCAGGTTGCGTCGGGCGCCGGTGGGTGGAGGGGGGGGGTGCTTAGGGGCGATGGAGGACAAGGCGAAGGCGTCGCACACAAACGTGAATGGAGAAAGTGCAGCGTATCACATGAAGGAAAGACGTGTGTGAGAGGAACAAAATCATAAAGAAGGAGCTTGCGTATTAAGAATGGATGGAGCTGGACTGAAGAGTGAAAGTAGAGGTTGAGTAGCACTCAGATGCAAGAAATTTAGAATGACATGAGATAACTAGAGAGAAGAGTACGAGGTACGGTAACAAAATCACACAGAACATAGATGCGCGGAGAAATAGATCGATGAGTTGCAGCTGATGGGACACCATCAAAGAAGACGTTTCAAGCAGACGAGGTGGGTAGAAATGACAGAGCTACTATCAGAACTTTGGTTTGGTTAAGATTTAGCGGTATCAAAAGTGAGGTGAGTACGTATAACGAAGGTAAAATATTATTAATATCACAGGAACGCGCGCGCGAGAGAGAAAGAGAGAGAGAGAGAAAGAGAGAGAAAGAGAGAGTGAGAGAAAGAGAGAGAAAGAGAGAGAAAGAGTGAGAAAGAGTGAGAAAAAGAGAGAGAAAGAGAGAAAGAGTGAGAGAAAGAGAGAGAGAAAGAGAGAGAAAGAGAGAGAGAAAGAGAGAGAGAAAGAGAAAGAGAGAGATAGAGAGAGAGAAAGAGAGAGAGAGAAAGAGAAAGAGAAAGAGAAAGAGAAAGAGAAAGAGAAAGAGAAAGAGAAAGAGAAAGAGAAAGAGAAAGAGAAAGAGAAAGAGAAAGAGAAAGAGAAAGAGAGAGATACAGAGAGACAGATTCATACAGAGGGCGAAAAAAAGGGTACTACATTCAAAGTGATATATTCTAAAGATAAAAGGTGTCAGATATAAACAATAGATATTGAATGGTAGCGAGGCTAGACTTAACCAGAACTTGGCGAGAAAGGATTGGTAATTGCATGGAATAAAATTGAAAGCAAAAGGTAATGAGGTTCTGAGAGTAAGACTAACAGAACGGGAATAATACAAAGACATTTTACCACTGCGTAGAGGATTGGTACACTGCAGCGGAGAAATTCAGAGAATGAGGGCGGGACTTCTGAATGAAGCAAGAAGTAAAGAATGGGTAGAGAGGAGATAGAGTGTGAAGAATCGCACTGGAGTGTTGGCAGGATCAGAGGAGAATACGAGTGGTATGTGATAGTGGAGGAGGGAAAGAGAGAGAGGGACCAAGACGAGGGCGTACTAGAAAGTTGAGGGCGCGAGGGAGTGGTCCTGGCAGCCCTTTGGGAGAAGAGTCTAGGAGGATCAACCTTTCGTAAAGCAAGAGCTCTGCTTCACTGGCGGGACGGGGCTAATTTCCTGCAATCGACATTTCGAGGCACCAAACGAGACGTTTCCGAGAACCGTCGTCTCTGAAACCAAAACTCCTGAACATCAAATTAAACAAAAAATGCCCGTACTCAACCATAAAATAATGTTTCTTGTAACAATATTCAGTGCATTAACCTAGGAATTTAATTAATTTTGATGAATCTATTTTTAAAGTTGTATTTCGGGGAATGGAGATATATCTG